>OMLC01103185.1:0-10608 GCA_900302585.1 Regalecus glesne | reverse complement strand
CACGGGGGGGGTGTTGGACACCTATTAGGTGTGTGTCTGTCATATGGGCTATGTGTTGGTGTGTGAGAGAGAGCGAGAGAGTGTGTGTGTATGCATATGTGTGCGTGTGTGTGTGTGTACTATGCCTATCCCCTGAGAAGACAGAACTTATCTTGCGATCAATCACGGCAGCCCCTGGTGAAATCACATGTCTAGGGTTGTGGAGCAGCAAGCGTTCAATTCCATGAATCAATTCCTCATGTGGCCAGCAATGAGATCCCGGGTCACAGCACTTTGTTTAATGTCACCTCTTTTATCCATTTTTATCCTTTATTTAACTAGGAAGAGCTGATGAAGCATACATGCCTCAACATAGCAGTGCCTTACCCTACACAGACACAAACCCATTCTTCCACTCCGCTATTGAGCACTTCAAATTGATCTACTGTAGTAGGATACACTGGTTAAGCTGTAACTGAAGTTTTTACGGAAAATGGGCCAAGCATTCCTCATTTGCTTTTCACAGATAATCCAGCCCAGGATTTGAACCCATTCTGTTGCAGTCAATGCTCAATTTAGGTATAGTCCATTGGGTATAACAAACATACAACACAATATTAAGCCTCATTACAGTGACATTATGGTGAGGCGATAATGTGGCCCTTCTCCATGGAACAAATTGCGCATCAAAATTTCATTTCCAGAGATTTTTCTCATGTTTTTGTACGTACTTGAAATGGATTCAACCTCTAGTTTTCCCACAGCTTAACGAAGATGAAGAAAACACACCAAAATAACAATGCGGGACACATCACAAAAATCAACGTTACATTTCCCCCCTCTGTTTTTACGCCTCATGATTAATCCTCGCATTGTGGGGGTGAACATGGACCTTGATGGAGCATGGTGGGTTATGGCCAGATGCCCTTCTTAATGACTCACACTGGAACTGAAGCTTGGCTTGTCATTGTCTGACGCGCGCACTCTACCCCTGGGCTATGCAAACTCAACCTTAAAACAGCTGAAAAATCCGTGTGAGCTCTGTTCTCCAGCATTGGTCACCAACAGTTAGACTACACTCAACCTCCTTGGGTGAACAAACACGGTGGTCAGGTTTCTCTTTACTCGGGCTGGTGAGTCTGCTGAGCAAAGCACATCAGCTAAGTCAACCGCCAGTTGTCACACCACACCCTTTACAGTCATATAGTAACATGGCCACTCAGATGAGGGCAGCTCGTGACATATCACAGTTAAATAGATGGCAGAACAAGCTAATATGAGAATAGGAAGAGATGTAGTTGGCCTCGCTAGAGCTTTAGATTTTTATTTTAGCTGAGAAAAGAAATCGACTCTGGTGTAAGAAGGGTTTATCAAACTAACTTGATGCTGTTTTTAAGCCTATTTTTTATCATAAACTAAGCACCTAATTGACCAGGTAATTTATTAACTGATTCTTTACAAAAGAGGTGCAGACTGGTGCCTGAGTTTCAGGTGTGAGAGGGTTGCTAAATGACAGAATCGTCAGGAAATGGTTCATCCTCCTTACTGGGAAGGAGAGGATACTTTCAATTAGAAAATTTGTGACTGCAAACCCGTGAACCTTGGGGACTTCTTAGTGTTATCTGTTGAAACTAAGCTGCACAGTTAAGACATTACTCATCACTATAACAGTAACAAACAACTTTAAAACTGACGTATAATGGACTCAGGAGTCAGAAACCAAAAAAACAAATCAAATGTTCTGCAGTGCACTTCTACCCTGATATGACAGAATATCAAAATAAATAATGAAAGCTGTTTATAGTTATGATGAGTGACATAAGCTTGCAGCAGCTATGGCACTGGATTTTGTGGTGTCCGCTATGCCACAAACTCATCTGTGATAACTCTGCACGACATTAAAACTTTATCTCCAAGATGACCCCCAATAGCACTTTGAAGCCGAGGTCAAAATTATTATTGCACCAGAGCCACAAGATAGCAGCGACTGTATCATTTAACAACAATAATTTGATAACATATATATCCACTTAATTACAAGCCAAACGGAAAATCCTCACAATGCCTTCAAGAACTTTACAGGTTGTTTTGCATGATGCCAATTCTTGAAAAACAAAAACGTTTTCAGGTCATTCCTTTGCTTCACTGTTACTGAACCTTGTGGTCCCTAATCTTGATGCAATCTAAAGAACGGATGTTGGTCTTCACTTGCAGCCCATGACAATAAATAAGCATTAGCCTTGCAATCTCTGGGAGCCCGAACTAGTAAAACAACTTGCTTATTAAGAAATTGTCCCTTGACTGTAAATATCATTCCTCTTTTACAGAAGGAGATAATATTGAAACCTATTGAAAGCTGTATCCTTCAAAAGTTGAAAGAATAGAGGATAATACATATGTCCTTTTGTTAAATTGAACTGTAGGCTCAGGATAAGTCTAGGTTCGGATTTCCAGAACTGGAGCCAATGCTGGGACAGCTAAAAAGCTCTAAAGTGTTCAGAAGGGAGACACATTAGGCTCAATCTCTTTCCAACTACTTCCCCGGCATGAAACCCTGGCAGACCTGGAGAGTAATCTCCTCTAAATGCTTTTATTAAGACTTCTAATTGCTGCTAAGGCTTTCTCCCTTCAGGAGAACAGGCAAAAGCAGAAGTAAAAACAAAAGTGTGGCTTATTCACCCCAAAAGAGGCCACAGGCTTCTGTGTTATGTCAAAGGCACAAAGTGCATTGCTAACACAGTAGAAACTACTCAACACTGACACATGACTGAATCATGGCATGAATCTGGCTGAAAGAGACACATGCACAAAATGTACATTTTGTTAGAAAATGGCTGCTAAAAACCATGAGTAACTAAGCAGCAGTTTCTACTACTGGCACAGCTCTATGCTAATGCAGTACTTTAATATTTCGCATGCTAACATCTGGCAGTAACAATAAAAGCTTTAGAAGCAATCATGCATTAAAGAATACTTTCATGTCATAAGATCACAATGGTGCTGGTTATTTCCTTGGGGTCGTTTCCTCACTCAGACATCAATACTTTTACACATTAAAGGGTCTCTGTTTATGCGTTGGAATTACCATGGCACTCCAAAAGAAAATCCTGCACTACTTAAAAGATAATGAGGAAGCAATCACTACAGGTAGGATTGATCCCACTGTTTTATAGCTCAAGGATTATCAAAGGATTATCAAACAATAATTATGCACGCAAGGTCGACAAGAAGCTTTCATGTTGCCATTGTGAATGGCAGCAAGCTGTGTGCATGAGGGAAACCAATAGCCAGAAAGAGCGGGAGGGATAACAGGATGGTTATATATCAATTTATGTGCATGTGTGTGTGATTGTAGATATGCATTGGTGAATCCATTTGCTATAAGTGAGAATGCAAAGGGGGGAGGTCTCGCAGCCTCATTCAGTTGCAAGCTACAATACACCAGCCACAGATATGGAAGCCAAGCTAGTCTTATCAGTGTAAAACACACTGCAGTATCCAAAGTGGAGACATCTTTCCTATGCTAGTGGCGACACCTTCTCATGAGAATTCCCCACATGGAAAACGGGATGAGTTGGTGGTGGTAGAACTCCGAGCAGAAACTCCATATCATAAGGTCTTACTTGGAAGCATGGAATCGATTGGGTTACATCTGTTAGGTGAGAAAGTATGTAATGAAGGGAGTGCCATCACCCAATGTCTGCTCATTGATGAACACTCATGCTGGTGATTACAGATAAAGCCCAGCATACTAGCCCATTACACGTGTTGCCATTTGGTCTTGACTCAACCATTCGACTTGATAACCATCCCCATTACATCGGAGTGCGCCTGTAGCAACTATGCTATGTTGTGGTTGAATCTAGAGTACACAAAGTGTGTGCTTTCACTCTGCTTTGAGGTGTATTTCTATTAGCCATGAACCCGAACATATTCCCATGACCGGACAAAATTTCCCTTAAGGCACTATTACAATTCTCTGTAAAACATGCGATCATCTTCCATAGAGTAGTTCCCGTTTTGGCTCTTAATCATCGAGCAGATTTGGGGTTGTCGTTTCGATTTGTGCCAGTAAAGGAAATTGATGGCTTTGTTCAAATTAAAAAAATTAGACAAACGCCAACATCCTGCTGGAGCCCACCCCAATTTTCATTGGGCAGAAGGCTAAGAAACAGCCTGGACAGGCAGCCATTCCATCACAGAGAAAGGGATTAAGGCCTGATACCTGGTTCCGAACAGAAAACCTCTAGTTGGTTAGTTCCCGAGACCCACGTCCTACCCCTGAGCTACTGTTGCCCCCAGAGACCAACATCTCTTGTTTAAGTTAAAGAAGAACTGCCTAGTGTCATAAGGGTTGCATAAGTAAAATACATTTGAGTTCCCCTTTAAAGATGATGATTTAGACCTCTCTAACAGTTAAACTAAACCTAAATCAATCTTTATCACCCATTCTTTTTCAGGCTTTTTCATCAATAGTTTATACACAGCACAGTAACAAACACATCTAAAACTCACCAGAAGTACCTTTCACTTGTGAACTTCTTTATGCTTATCTCCTTCCCAACAAGCCATGGTTCAAGCTACAATGATGCAACTCAGGAGACGAGGTGGACTATGCAAATGTTAGTTGGAACATCGGTGGTAGCAGCCGATTAGATGGAGGGGAAAAAATGGATGTTAAGTATCTAATAAGTGTGACTGATGAGTCAGGTTTGAGCCGGGATCCAATTGAACAATTTTTACAAAACAGTGTCACTACTATTGTGCGTTGGACTGTAATACTACAGTATGTATTGCTATAGCTATTAACTACAATGCAGGGGTTCTTAAACCTTTTCAGCCTGGGACCTAAATGTTTGACATTAAAGCCACGAGTCATAGTAACACGAAGATCCATTAGTACTCTTCTTGTGAGGACAACTAGAAGAAGACTCCTTAACTGTTTACAGTCCCGACCCATCGGTACTTTTGAACTGAAACCACAGTGCATGCGAATATGTGTGCCCACAGGTTGTGTGCGTTTGTGGTTAGTGTAGTTTTGCTCTCACTGCATACTGTGTGTAGCGGGAAGGTGTAAAGATGTGTGACTGACACAAAGGGGTGTGAGGCTCACCAGTTGTGGAGGAAATGTTGACGTCGATACTGATCTCAGGGATGCCCCCGCCCTTCAGTGCAGCCACACAGGTGTAGGTGCCGAAGTCAGTGAACTTGAGATCTATAATGTCCAGGTTGGTGGTGCCAGGGGAAATGTCTGGGTCTGTCTGGGTGATCACCATGCGTTCTGAGCTCCGCAGGGCACGCCCATTCTTCAGCCAGCTAAAGGTTAGCTCCTCTGGTGGTGTCGCCTCCACCTTCAAAAGGTAAGATGCCATTATTCAGGATTTTATCAACACAATGTCAAAGTCAATAGTTTTCTTTTACTTCAGTGTATTTATCTTTTTTTGATCTTGAACACATGCCCGGGCCCTTTACACCAATCCCATTATGAATCAATAAACACAAACACACATGCTGAGACGTTCCCTCCTCCTTTATCTGGAACCTTTAATATCCAACAGGGAACAACTCCAATCCAGAGTACCCACATCCTTCACCCTTACTATGATCTGCAGTCACCCTTTTATTATTGCACTAGTGTAAATTATCTGCATCTTTCTTAGTCTGCGTGTGCTTCAATGTACTTTTCATCTGTTATGTCAGGTGTTTTGTACATAAATCTATGCAATGTTCCATGGTCCCTCTTATTTTTGCTTCCACTTACCTGACAGGATATTTTGACCTCACGGCCAATCTGGATGTTGTCATCATTGTGGTAGGGGTCAGGAGTGATCCAAAAACGGCCTTTCTTCAATGCTGCAAAGACACATTCAATTTATCAGAGACTGTGGACAATGAGCGATGATACATTGGAACCTGGTATTTTGAAACAGATTTTTTACAACCATTGTGCTCATAATTTGGAAGGGTTTCCTGTTTTTTGAGCTTTTATTCCAAAGATTGAATCACACTGCTCTATTTCCATTCCTGGTCTGGAAAAGGCTGTCATGTGCATCTTGAGGCGGTATCTATTTATCTGCTTTACTCTTCTTCAGCACATCCCCTTCATGTATTAACAAGTAAATTTGACTTGTTCTTATATTGTGACCGTATGCTAGGTGGCTAAACTGCATTCAGACTACGCAGAATCCCGACTGCACTGCAAGTTTGACACTTGCATGCTGTATTGTCAACACATGCAGTGTTGAGCATCTGATAGCAAAACTGATGGAGAAATCCAAATGTGCTGCAAGTAGCGCCACAGAACAGTGAGGCAAGAAAGGCTGCTGGTTAAAAAACAAAACGAAAACAAAACTACAGCAACGTACGCACACACACACACGTGCACACAGAGGATCATGGTAGCTATTTGGTAGAGCATGCACTTCAGTAACATAAGAGTTAGAGGTAATGGGTGTGAATCTGCCGCGAGGCATCAGAAAGGGCATCTGGTCTTAATCCCCAAAGCACCATCTAATTCTGTGTCCAACATGGGTACTAATTGTCACATAAAATAGACCTCTCTCTCTCTCACACACACAAACACACACACGCACACACCCACCCAGCAGAACTGGAGAGATATCTAACAAATATTCACCATCGCAAATCCAATTTCTTTTGTAAACTCCATTTTCAAAGCAAAGCTTCCCCTGGATAAAAAACGGGAGGATGATTTCATTATAATGCATGCTGCATTGGTTCCGAACCCTGTGCCTACTGTTCGATTCATCTCGTCAGCCAAAAAAAAAATTATATAAAAAAAACACAAAATCCAACCTGACAGCATCACTGAAATCTTTTCATCTAGCAATTCCCGGGTGACATTATCATATTCAGTTTGGTAACGGGAAAACGAAAAACAAAACCTGCATGTCAGATTTAAACACAGGAAATTGAATGTGCAAAACATGGCGATGCCTTGGCGAGCTGCATGTGGAAAGGAGAGCGGAGTAATGCATGCCTCCTCAGTGTGATCCTCTACTTGGTGTTTAAAATGAGCATCAGCAGGCAGGGAATCCTATTTCTGAGACGTGTCAGATAACTATCAGAATCGTGTCAACACATTCATTTTGAATTCTTAAGTGTGAAATCTTGTGTTCATTTATGCATGTTCCTCCTTTCCTGACGATCATGATGTGTGCACTACTCGGCACCGTTGGCATAGAAACTGCAATGACAAACAGTAATATGGTATGCGGGTACATCTCTGTGACCTTTATGGACATAACTCATTGTGCTAATAACGACTTGTGATTTAACTTTCCTTCAGGGTTCATTTCTACAATGCAATGGGAACATACGTGCCAAGACTTGAGAGGCGGCATGCACAAAACGATATTAACAATAGAGCGGTGTCGGCTGGGAAAATTATTAAACGAGTCCATCTACAAGAAAACAAGGATTCTTGCCAGTCATAAAAGCTCTGCAGCGAGAAATGGTGCTGAGTGTATGAGACAGAGTTGTACACATATCTTGACAGTCTGGAAACAGCTTTAGTGTCTCAATGATTTCCTCAGTAGAGTTGGTAGCTGCCTCTCCAGAGACATTATCTCATTCAATCATTCCCTATTGTGTGTGTGTGTGTGTACGTGCGCGTGTATATAAGCATGCATCTTCTTCTGCATGTGGTTGTCAAGATACATTGTGCTGTCATTATCTCATTCAATCATTCCCCTTTGTGTGTGTGTGTGTGTGGGTGTGTGTGTGTGTGTATTTGTGTAGCATGCATCTTCTTCTCCATGTGGTTGTCAAGATACATTGCACTGTCATAGGTGTGGGGGTAAAAACACTCTTAACCCGCTTTTTCTCTCCTCCCTACACCCCTTCGGTTTTAGTCTGACACCGTCTCTAAACAAATGCCACATTTAAGATGATGTTAAAACCGGCTGCTTTCTCAGTCTGCATCTATATTTACATGTAAATATGTCAGAAGAAAGGTCTTCGACAGCTGCTCATACCTCTTTTGGGTTGCAGGGGACACTTTGTGTATAGCTGTAGAGACTCAAAACACCAGAGTTCAGAACAGCACTCATGGGCACTCAGCCATGCAGATGTGAGCAGTAGGTGATAAGTGGCACATTATTAAAAACAAAAAAAAACAAAAACCTGATAGCTGGTTTTTGTTTGTTTGAATTGAACAAATTGAAAAAGATGTTGAGCAGATTTCACGCAATGCACCATGAAAAGCAAAATATACAACTCGAAAAAAGATAGGCAAGCGAGAAAATTTGATTTCGTATGTAATTTATATCTTTATGGATCCCTTTGTAGAGGATAATTAAAGGAAGATATCTCTGAGTCAAGTGCGAATGCTGTGACTTAATCTTGTCAATGACGGAACGAAAAAACAAGAACAAACAAAACGGTTAATGAGTCACATCAGGACAGTTATCAGGTCTATCACAGCAAGACTGGCCTCAGCTTCAGTTTCTCCCTCCAACAACCACTAGAAGTGTATAGCAGATCTGAGGAGTACAAGTCCACCTCACCCATAAATCTTCTATCAAAAGCTTTTAATATCATTTGCTCATCCATCTATCATCAACTACTTATTTGGGGCTGGGTCATGGAGGTAGCAGATTTCAGCCAGGAACTCCAAGCTTTTCTTTCCGCATCATGCTTTCTGTAAGCACACAAAAAAGGCTGCATCTGAGCTGGATCCTCTCACTATCTCCTGCTCTCTCTGGATAGCAGCCCCACTCTACCCTGGACCTGACTTAGGTTCTGCACAACATAATAGCCATTACTGCATATACACTTGTGCATATTTTTCAAAATGGCTCTCATTGCACAAACCATGTGGACCCATCCATTTCTACAGCTTCTCTCTCACCATAAATATTGAATGGTGTAAAGGCATTTCCCGTCTTTGGTAGTAGGATATTTTTCTAGACAGCAGCTGCAGCAATGGTTTCTTATTCTGTTAGGCCTGGTAGAGCAACAACAGCGGGCATTTTAAAAGTAACTTTGGTTTGCGAGTGAGCAGAGAACAAGTGTATCTCCAAAGATGCGAGACTATTCGCAGGGTGACGATGTGATCTCCTGCCCCCATTTCCTACAGCCCCAACACACAGCCATGGCAAAAGTCATATGAATCTTTAATGAGGATTCTGTACGGAAACAGAACTTTCCCATTTGCTCAAAGCGTAGGCTGTGCCACATGTAATGACTATTGCATAACAAGTGCAGCATTAGTATGATCTTGCAAGAGCCCTGGGCGAAGGGAATGCTGGTGTGTAGGATCGACTGTGTACGTTTTAATGCATTTATGCAAGTACAGTATATGTCCAAATGTGTATTTTTTTTAAATGCATGAGTGTGTGTGTGTGTGTGTGTGTATATGTGCGCAAAGTGCATGTTTGTAGGTTAGCTATAGTGCTGTTGCCTAGATGTAGTCTTCACAGGTACACTAAGGCTGCTTTAGCAAAGGCTTGGTTTGTGTCCAGACCTGTTTTCAGCCACCAAGTGAGGCAGGGAATGATCAGAAAAAAGGGCAACTGGGGAAATTTAAACAGATCTTGAGCACCATTGCAGGAAATCCAGCACCGTTTCTAAAAGTAGTGCCAGTGTCAGACGCACTGGGGCGCAAAACAGGAGTTAACATACACAAAAACACATTCTCTATGAATTATTGATGGCTTTTGGAAGTCGGTTTCCTTTTATTACCGTCAGTGCTCTCTGTCATTGAACCACGTCTGTGGCTGCATGCCAGGGTGGAATAAGCAACACCCCAATGCCAACAGGAATACTGTTATTATTTATGCTTTGCTTAAAGGGTGATGAAACCACCAGTTTCATCCCTCTCCACCCATCTTGCCATTTCAAAAAGATGCAGTGAAATGGCCATTGAGAGTAACAGGGGAGATGGGCCACCAGTCAAAACCTGGGAAATGACGATGTGACAAAACTCGCTGCTACTCAGGGATCCCTGACGAACAGAAAGGAGACTTTAAGACATTGGCTTAGTCTTATTGAACATGAGTGAGCGCTCTGATGTCTACAAGGTTTTACTCTCTTCCTAGTCCATTTTCGTGTGGCATGAAGGCTTTTTCAATCCAACAGATGGGTATCCGTGGCGTCTTGTAACATGCAAGTATGTCATGATGTTCACCTACTTTTGATTTTCAATCACATACAAAAACATAAAAGCTATGTCACGTCTGAGACAATTCATACAAAACTTCACAAGATGCACTTATTTGTAGACTTGATGCCAATTATCATTGTCTGTTCGCTCAAACATCAACCAAACTTTGGTTAATACCTAAAAAAATGTATGCATTATATTTCCCAGAAAGCACTTACAGTATTATTTACTTACTGTATATGGCTGCTTCATTTTATTGTTTTCTGGGGTCATAAGAGACTCAAGGGCGATGTAGTAGGTATGCAGTCCATTCCCCCATCGTTACACTGGGAATAGCTCTCTCTCTCTCTCTCTCTCTCTCTCTCTCTCTCTCTCTCTCTCTCTCTCTCTCTCTCTCTCTCTCTCTCTCTCTCTCTCTCTCTCTCTCTCTCTCTCTCTCTCTCTCTCTCTCTCTCTCTCTGTCTCTCTCTCTCTCTCTGTCTCTCTCTCTGTCTCTGTCTCTC
>OMLC01103184.1:0-10913 GCA_900302585.1 Regalecus glesne | reverse complement strand
GCTGAGAAGCTACAGGAGCCAGTAGCAGAGCAGAAAGGCCTGGGACCACTACTGCAGTGACGACAGACATTGACATGTCAAAGCCGTCAGTGGAGCAGGACAGGGGCCACATATAGTAAGGATGCTTTGTCCAAACCCCATAAATCAGCATCACTGAAAGCAACCAGGTATCTCAACACTTGGGGAAAATCTGAAGTGCAGTTTCTCTTGTTCTACCAGAGCACAACGGGTACACACATTTTAAAGAGCAAGCAGGAGGGGATGCCCAAATGTGCTCTTATCAATGACCTGTCCAGGCACTGGAACTCCAGTTAGGACGTGTATGAGCGGCATCTTCAACGGTAAGCTGCTGTTGAAAGATGACAACAGGCCCACCGTCATGGATATCCACCATGTCAAGCACACTTTGTGACCCTGACCCCCAGGACGTCCTGGACTGGTGCACTGATCTGGATCCAAGGCTCAAAACGCTGCCTCTCCTGGATCCTGCAGGTCATCACAGAATCTATGAGGACCTCCTCATCACAGAAGTTCTGAGCAGAGCAGACCAGCATAGCATCAGTTTCATACTAAAACTATTGTCCTGCTTGTAAAAGACCTCCTCTCGTGTTTCAGCTGCACATATTAAGAAGCTTTACGTGTGGGTCACCGTACACACAGACAACAAAATGTGTTCTCCACATTCAACCCTTGCTACAGTATAGGAGCAGTGACAGGCTGCAGCACCTGAGGAGCAGTGAGGGGTTCAGCGTCTTACTCGAAGACACTTTGACAAAGTTTCTGAGGGGGCCGGGGATCAATCCAGCAACCTTCAAACTACTAGATGACTCGCTCCACCTCCCGAGCTATAAGAAAAGTTCGTTTTTACATCTCAGTGGTCCCCACGTGGTGAAGTTGGACATGGACTTAGGTGGAGATTGGGGGAATTAAGGCCAGATGCCATTCCTGATGCCCTGCGGTGGGTTCAAACCCACAACATCTCCTGAGCTAGGCTGCCTCTGTTACAGCGGTCACGAAACTCGCTAATCAGTAATGGTCTCTGTCATTAATACTGCAGGGTGAGACCAGGGGGACTGAGGCCAGTCCATGGACTTCACAGACCACTCCAGTGCCAGTGACGGCAGAGCCAGAGGGCGGATCTGGTTTGGAGCGGCACTTGGATGGAGTGCAAGCCTACATGGCAGAGAGTGAATTTCAGTCCATTCCAACCTGCTAGCCTGACGGAAGGCTCATGAGTGTGTTTATCCTAATCTGGCCATGTTGGCAATGGTTGCCTGACTGTACCTGCCAGCTGAGTCCCTGGCAGGAGGGCGTTCTCAAAGCCAGGGGGCTTGGGTACTGCCGACAGACCTGCCTGAAAACAGAATGGTAAATGGACTTGTTTTTATAAAGTGCTTTTCTAGTCTGAAGACCACTCTTTGCAATGAATGCCTAACATTTACCGAGCCACACAGAGGGATAGGAACCCGTAATGCCCGACTCCCCGGCGTGCGCTCTACCCACTGAGCCAGCACGGCTAAAATGAGGCTCGAGTACCTTGAAGAGGTGCATAATGGCCTCATGGTAGTCACGGGGTACTCACAAATGTGATACATCCCTCCCGAAGGCCCAGGTTTTACCTTATCATATACTTTATTACACTGTATCGTTACACCTGGGGACGCTGTTCAGTCCTGTGACACCTTTGATTTTGCATCAGCCCAGGGCCACAGTAAATTGGAAGATAGAGACACTGAGCAACCGTGGCCCCCTTTCATCTGTATGCCCAGTAAATACTGTTACATTTCAGATTAGCTTTACATTTAAAAGTCACATTCATGGCTTTTGGGGCGTGAGCCTGATGCCTGAGCACCTCATTTGCAGCAGTCTGCCACGGCTGTACTTGACTTTGAAACTACTTCCTGTTCCTCCAAAAGCCCTCGCCTGCAACTGGTCAAACAACGGCACATGATTTGTTGCATTCTTGTGTCAATATTCACTGTTATTTATAACGTTTCTGATCCACCAAAACTGACGTTAAGCAGTGTGAGCTTGCACTTCCATTAATTATGTAACAAAACACAAAGATAATGATCATCTACTTTATAGTAATAGTGCATCTAAATGAACATGTCATGTCATCGGGGAGGCATGGCTCAGCGGGTGGAGTGGTCGCCTGGCAATAAGGAGGTTGCAGGTTCGATCCCCGCACCTGGAGAGAAGTGTGTCAGTGTCCTTGAGCAAGACACTGTTCCCCCAATGGCTCTGCCCTGTGATGGACTGGCGACCCTTCAAGGGTGTAGCCCTGCATGTCGGCCAATGAGAACTGAGATGGGCTCCAGTTCCCCCGCAACCCGATTTCAGATAAGCGGCTAACAATGAATGAATGAATGGATGGATGGATGGATGGATGGATGGATGGATGGATGGATGTCATGTCCATGACAAGCCCTTATCTGGAGATCTACTGCTGGCTATCCCAGTGCTTATTGAGCAGAAGGTGGAGAAACCCCCTGGGCAGGTCTCCAGTCCATTCCAGGGCAGGCGTGGGGGATTAAGGCCGGATGCCCTGCCTGGTAGTCTTTGGTGGGTTTGAAACATCTAGCTCATCAGTTTCCAAAGCACACACAGTAACCCTGAGCTACCGCAGCTCGCTATATTTTAGGATGTAAATAGGCTGGATTTAGCCCCCGAGCTCATTTTGATCCGTTATCCCACGCAGGAGTTAGGAGTTCAGTGTCTTGCTCAAGGACACCTCAACACTCTTTCTGAAGGAGCTGGGGATTGAGCCATCAATCCTCTGTCTGCTAGATGACTGCTCTGCCCCCTGAGCTCTGCCGATATATATATCAAATGTTTGTGTGTTATTATAACTATGTTGATACGGAAGGTGTCTCCAATATCCGCCACAGTCCTAAACGTTTCATTATTTGTTAACCGAACATTCACATCTTTCAGGAAGAGCAAACAAGCCCTAAATGAATGTGTTGCCAGCATATGTGTCAGTAAGGACTTATTGCCCCTTCGACAACAATTCTAGGAGTCCATCCTTTCTGTCTGCGGCTGGATGAAGTCTTGACATACAGCAGGATGACCCTAACTGGTAATTGGACTATCGTTACCAACTGCAACCGACCCATCTCTGGTCTCACCCAGTTCTGTTTCTACCGGTGTGCTTATTGGTGTCGTAGTGACCCATGTCTTGCCTACGTAGCTCCCAGGTGAGACAGGTCATCCACCTGACAAGGAGGAACAACTCCCCCCAAATAAGCCCACCTTCCGACAGGCTATTACCAGTATAGTTCAGTATCCCTACACCACCTACACTCTAGCAGTGACAGCCCAACAATGGAGGCCAGAGCTGCCATAATGAGAAGAAAGAGGATGCTTGGATAATTAAAAAACTACCTCCGATGCACACCTCACACACACACACACACAGGGAAACACAGAACAGTGGGGATGGCCTGCCTTGGCCAGCGATAGGACCACTGCGCCAGGCGTGAGAGACATAGAGGCTGAGAGATGTTTTTCCGTCTCTTTCTCTTTTCTTCCCCGTCTCTTTTGCCTTTTTTCTTTCGTGGCCACTGGCCAACTGGGGACCGTACAAATCGCCCAAATCATACCGTGGCGAGTGGGGAGGAAGAGGGGAGCGCAGGGGTGGCATGAGCGAGAGAGAGAGAGAGAGAGAAAGAGAGAGAATGCTGCCTAAACGTGTGAAAATGAAAGTCTAGGAATATGAGATACTCACAAGGAGAGCACGATGCCAAGGAAGAGAAAGTATGGGAGAGATAAGAAGAGAAGAAATTGAAAGGATTTGCAAGAGAATATACTGGATAGGTAAACCACAAGAAAACTGAAAACACAGCTCCAAATAAAACCCTGGGAGCCTTGGAGGGAGGAAAAGAAAAGGAAGACCAGCAAAAGAAGGAGAAAATGTAAATTAAACCGATGTAATTCAATTTAAATGAAAAAAATAAAGTAGAAGAAGAAAGAGAGGGAGGCAGAGAGAGACTCAGGCTTTTGACTCACTTGGTGGAGGAAGACAGAGGCACTGGCGGAGGGGAACGGAACGGGCGACGCCCGCTGGACACTTCAATCACAGGCAGCTGGAGCCCTGGGTAAACTTGGCCAATTAGCCGCACACTGCCACTGACCCCCAGCTTCATTAAACACCCGGGCTCCTGGAAGAAGGGGGATGAGGGGGGGAGAGGGGCAAGAAGGTGAGAGAGAGAGAGAGAGAGTAACAATTGTCAATGTCATCCAGGAGTTTGGGAGGTGTACACAATATACACATAAAGTGTTAGGTTATAAATCAGCATGTTCACGGGCGACAACATCTGGACATAGTGTAGATGTGGAGGTGCGCAAAAATACTGTGCCTGTACATCTTCCATTACATTTAACAAGCGCTTACACACACACGCAAGCGCACACACACACACTGCTGCTCTTAGACTGCAACGGGTTTTTTGATGACCAGTAGCGATGCAAATATGAGCTGAGGAGGTGCTCACCCCGGACAACACAAGATCACAGGCAGCATCACCAGCATGACCTCACGGCTCAACATCAGATAAGTGATTCACAATAGATGGATGGGTAGGTCGATGACCAGAAGTCGAGGTAGGTGTGGTCTGCCTGCAGCACTAATACAAGCGCATGTGAATTGCAGGATGTCTGGAGAGGACTTAGATGCACACGTGTGTCTGTGTGTATGCATGCCTGAATAACAACAGGCCAAAGGGAACAGGAGGAATAACCCATTTCCACTCTGGTCGGGTGGGGCTGATCAAGTGCCTGCACTCGAGCACACAACTGTGCGCGCACACACTTTGACCAAGTGTTTAAGAGTGTGAGGGTGCATTCCTTGACTTGTCAAGTGCACATATCCACACGGGACCATGGCTTGTGCTTGGATGGAGAGGCCATACCAGGGAGCTTTTATTAAAGCAGGCCAGGGCCAGTAGATCAATGGCCTGATTTGAGTTGGTGGATGGCAGGGGGAAACGTCCACAGAGCAGGAGATCATTGGGGGTGGTTGTATTTGTGGCAGAGGGTGTGTGGAGGGAGGACGTGGCTGGAGAGGTGGTAGGGAGGAGATCTACATATGGAGCTCATCCGGGGTGCTTGTGGTTTATTGAACGGCAGAGGCACACAGCGAGCGGTCATTCATCACAGGCCACTCAGGCCCTCATTTAACTCCTCCAATAGAGGCCTGATGCAGAGCAGCTGTAACCGGCCACATCCATTATTCCACCACGCAAGGCCTCAGTCAGGCTGGGGACAGGCCTACTGGGGCCAGGGATGGAACCAGTGCACACAGCGCCACAAGATGTGAAGCGCAGGTGCAGCATGACTTTGCTGTGAATAGAACTAAACAGGGTCATTTTACTAAGGTTGTAATTTGAAGTAGGATGTAATAGAGACCACAAATAAAATGTTGTGTATCCAACGTCACATAACATTCACATCAATCTGGTCCTTCTTCATCACTCCCAATGTAAATCTCAGCATCTTCACCTCCAGCTCCACCTCCTGTCTGTCTGTCAGTGCTGCTGTCTCCACACCGGACAACTTCGCTGGTCTCACCACCATCTTGTAGAGCTTCCCATTCACTATAAAGTTAGCTCTCCTGATTCATAGTTTTAGTTAATTGACAATCCAGAAGACCTGTCACACCACAAAGCCCTCAACCTTTCATCCAATTAAATTAACATGGATTTTAAATCAAGCTGGATAGGTTGAATACAGAGGGCAAATGTCCTTTTAGGAATACAATGACCTGATAAATCATGAAAATTATTATTATTATTATCATCATTATGAATAAATAAATAATTGTTCTCTGGCAGGGAGGTTGCCTAGTAATCAGAGGATGGACGATTCAATCCTCAGCCCCAGCAGAAAGTGTGTTGAAGTGTCCTTGAGCAAGACACTGAACCCCAAAATTGTTCAAGCCCTGTTTTGGAATCGTGACCTGTCCAGGATGGATGTATGTTCAATATAGCAGTTACATCGGTCTACATTTTTACACACATCTGGAGGCTTTCAGTGAAGACCTGTCCTCCATAATTTCAATGAGCATGAAGTATCTGTAAATCCATCCATCCATCCATCCATCCATCCATCCATCCATTTCTCCATCTATCCATCCATCCATCCATCCATCCATTTCTCCAAAACAGGGTTAGATATTGAAGGGGTTGTCAGGAGATTTGAAGACCATCAAGCTCAAGACATTCCCCTCTTTTCCCTCCTTGTCCTCATATCTGGTGGTAGTTATGTTTATGATTCCAATGAAATAAGGGATTTGAGAGCATAGGGATGGAGCTGAGGTGGAACCCTGTCCTGACCAAATGAACTTGAACTGACTGTACGGAAGAAGCCGGCTCCCCCACTGAGCCAGAGAGGAGCAGAGATGAGAAACTGGCTGTTCGCTCCAGCCGAGGAGGAGGAGGAGGAGAGGGGGGTGAAGGCGCCATTGTTTCCATTCCTTGGCCAAACAGCATTAGCAAAGCTGTTTTATGGCAGATAGCAAACGAACCGGCTGAGCGATAGGCAGCTGTGGAAAGTGCTGAGTGGATGCATACATGCATGTGAGCAAGAGAAAGAGAGTGAGGTGAGGGGGACGGAGAGAAAAGGGGGATGGGAGAGAGAAAAAGAGAGAATTCCCTGGCCAGGCAGGTAAGGATCAGTCATAATGAGCCAGGCAGGGAGAAAGGGACTGACGGGGTGAGGGTGCAGGGTGCAGAAGTAGTGGAGACTGACTCCAAGCTAGAGACTAGGCCCCCGAAGAGCAATTACGGCAGGAGAGGCTGTGGGGCAGCCCAGAACCAAACTCTGACACACACACACACACACACACACACAACTGCTAAAGGAGGTCGAGGAGTGTCCAGGGTGGCTCTTGATACCCCTGATATCGAATTGGCCAGCCTGGGTGCCGCCCAAAGAAATTTGATTCGCTCGTGGTAGCTTGATGCCGATTGTCATCTGCTAACATATATTTCAATATCTCTGACAGATTCTCTGCACCATAGCACTTTATCACACCCTGAGATGGAATGGTGACCCGTCCTTTCATCCAATGAGTGCTGGGCTAGGGTCTCACATGACTCCATGATTCGATTTCAGCTAAGCGTTTGGCTATGAATGGATGGATGGATGGATGGATGGATGGAAGGAACTCAAAGCTAACAACAGGTTTTATCCATCTGTTGTTATTCAGAAGATTACAGTTTACAAAAAGGCCGTCTGCTATCATAGAGGTGTAGTAGTAAATAATAGCATCTCGCTTCAGAGCAGGGCTTGCGTAACAAACGTGCACCCACTATATATTAAATAGGGGCTGTTGTTGAGAAATTATGGTTTTGCATGAAAATAACCTTCTGGTAATTGCAGAGAAGATTGCTTAAGTTGTAATCTTGGTGGAAACCAAAACAAGCTTTCTTCCAGTCCACGTCTGCCTGCTGGCGTTTTGTGCAGGCCTATCTCGTGTTTTCAGACAGACAGTCATAAAACACATTGTTGGACTCGGGTGGATCACTGAGGACTGTACCAGTTGGTCACAGCTGATGCGTCAAATTCAACTGTCCCTGTTTCCTTGGTAAATTTGCTTCCATAAGCAAACTAGACCAAATTACATCACAAATAAATGCTGTCTTGTCTACTTGATGCTTGAGCTTTATTTTCTGAAGCTATTTAGGATGTTCAACACTTAATGGACCCAGATCACATAATCACTACATGAGAGTGACCCAAGTCTCTCTGGTGTGTGAGTGTGGCACAGTGTCAAATAAACTGAGCAGCAGCACCAAGGAGGACAGAGTCTATTCATATAGTGCTAAAGAATTCTCGTGGAGTAACCCTAGCGGGCAGTAACCCTGGCGCCCCATGGTGGGTCGGGCACGTGACACCTGGTTCCCTCTTAGAGCTTGAGCGGTTGGGGGTTCGGTGTCTTGCTCAAGGGCAGTTCAACACATTCCTCAACCATCTTGTAATTCCATTGTGACTCTGCTAGCCTCTCTCAGTGTTGTATTCTGCAAAAGGTGTTTCACTCTAGACACACAACATCCATTGCATGGCTGTCCATCTTGGGAGAGAGATCCCTCCTCTGTTGCTCTCCCTGAGGTAAAGCCAACTTATCATTTGGAGGCTATATACAAATAAAAGGGACTTGACTTGAACCACATGTGTGCCACTGAAGAACTCTGGATTAAGAGAATCAGCACTTCTACGTACCTCTAATCAGCAATCCCAGGATTCATTCGTGCCCTGTAGATGGCAGGTCAGGGTGATAAACACTAATATTCAGTTCAGGTCTATGGACCCCTTCTGGCTGCACTAAGTATCAAACTCCATCTCCACCACCAACCACAACTCTCTCACTCTAATAATCTGCTCCAGTGGAAATGTGCTCCCTAAACAGTGCTGCCCAAACAAAAGCAAGAAAACTCTGACACAGAGGTCACACACACACACACACACACACACACACACATACACACACACTCACACCGTGTGTGTGTGTGTGTGTGTATGTGTGTGTGAGTGACCTCATGGTCACAACTGACCAACTTCCCCCATGCACCAACTGCTCGACAACATTGATGAGTCTGGGCAGACGTGAACTGCAGAGCCTGTCACAAAACCCTCACCAAAATGGCTGCTGATACTAACCATCTCCCTGACCCCAACGCCTTCCCCAACCCTGGCACTGGAGGGAGGACAACAGACACAGGCTGGCAGGAAAAAGAAGGGGAGGGGGCAGGTAAAGGGATAGCTGGGTGTGGGGTGGCAGTGGGACAGTGGGATTGAATTGAGAGGAAAGTTTTGGCATGCCCAGCATGCACCACTGATTTCCTATTCTGTCGGAAACATTTAATGAGCTTAAATAGGAGCCTCGTTTGACATCACCATGGCGACTCAGACAAGGCTCCCGGTGAGAGGAAATCATTCAGCTGCCATGACAGGTACCGAGGGGCCCGCAGAGGCTCAGCAGTAGACCATGTGAGAGCCAAGCCGGGCGTAGCAGGTTCGATCCTACTGCAGGGAGTCAGGAAAAGAGCATCCTGCCTTAATCCCACATGCTTGATCAATGTGTTGCATACCATATAAAGCGCTCTGAGCGGTCATCAGGCTAGAAAAGAGCTATATGAGAATAACTCTTATTTACCATTTACCAGAAGGGTTGGGTTAGGGGGATGGGGGTTCAGGGAGGGGTAAAGAGGTGGTTGGGGAGTAGAAGTCATCCAGGTCTTGATATTCAGAGTGGAGAGGGAGGCCAGAGATGCAGGATTGCAGTCAAGGGAATCAGACCGGTCGTCTTGACTCACCTGGCTGTAAAGCGAGCGAGAAAGGAGGGGAAAGGTGATTCTCGCATTCTCGACCCCTGTAACAACCTTTTATGCTTTTCACCGCTGGCTTCTCATTACATGCCAACACCATCTCTCTGCTGATTGACAGCTAGCACCCCGCTCAGCCCGATATACCTCATTACTTCCTGGATGGCCTCCCTAAAAGGCATTCAACAGACTCCGCGGCCATCTTGTTTTTCCACATCTCTCTCTCTCTCTCTCTCTCTCTCTTGCTCTCTCTGAACTATTGTCACTTTACTTCAGAGCGGAGCACAGAGGCGCTTCCGTACACTGCCACTGATGAGGGCCCCACTGGCAGGCCCTTTTATGAAGCTGTCGAGCTGAGTGAATGGACCCAGCGTCCTGCCACCTTTTTCAGGCAATCATGATAATAAGAATTTGGTGTCAGGCATTGCTGTACACAGGCACGGCAGGGGTCACCCTCACTGATTGCTGGGGGAATAAGTGGGGTGTGCATGTGTGTATGTGATAAGCGTCTTGAGAGGAAAGAGGAAACGAGGCAGGCAGGTGATGTATGTTGGAGAGGCTTGAGTACCGCTAGGCTAGCACCACGTACAAAGCCAAACCACTGGAAGTCAACAGCCTCCACTCTCTACTTCAGCGCTCGGCATCAAAGACCATGAGCGCTTATGTCCAAGAGCAACTGGATGGGCATTGTCCACCTACTCACATGTATGTGTGGAACAGTTTTTGCAACTGTAGCCTGTGCATTAAAAACCACTCAAGGTCCCAGCAGCCACTTCAGGGACCAGCCAAACATGTTCTCTGGTCTGCACGTGTAAGACGCCAGCTTTTGACATGCCCAGCGCCTTCTGTTTATTGTGTTAGTCGGTCAGGGAAGGTACTGGTGCTCCTGACCCTGCAGTGTTTTGACTCCGGTCTGAGCCAAGCTGTAGGTATAAGTGCCTAACCAGACGGATGCATCGTGAACACAACAGCAGCTCGTGTGGGCGTTTGGCAGTGGGAGCGTGAGGCTAAGTTTGGCCCAGTGCTTGTGTATGACCTGCAGTGAGAGCTGTGCAGAGAGCTGACTTGTTTTTCTCTCCATCTCTCTTTCCATGAGGAGACTTTGTCCACATCGGTACAATTCTCTGGTGAGGACTCACACTGGGTAAGAACCTGCAACTCTACCAAGTGTACACACATACACATAAGACAAACAGCAACAGCATGAGGTTCAAGAGGGAAACGGCGCCACATATTGGAAGTGAGCATCCTGGAATCACCCTGCCCCCTCCTAACACACACACACACACACACACACACACACACACACACACACACACACACACACACACAAAGAGACAGACACAATCCCAAGCTGTTATTTCCACCCTTCCTCACTCGACATATTGCCGGTAAGCTATGATTCTTTCCTGGCAAATGGCCTCTTTGCCAGGCTCTATGTGAATGTATGAGCAATCATTTATGACACTATGGACCATCTTCTACATCATTTGCACCGGCCTATATATAGCCTGTGGAGAAAAAGGTCATTATCGAAACAGAAAGCTATATTTCATAATTGCTCCACCGTGCTTCTATCCTCTTGGT
>OMLC01103183.1:0-12927 GCA_900302585.1 Regalecus glesne | reverse complement strand
TGTGTATATATATAATTGAATAATACTTTTTTATACACACACACAGATTAGCATGGGAGATTAAGGCCAGGTACCTTTCCTGATGCCCCGCAGCAGGATTGAACCTGTGACACCTCGCTTGTCATCTCCCAACACACGCACTCTAGCACTGAGCTACTGCAGCCCTCCACACATAAAAATTTGACCATCCTTTCTTATTGACATAGAAGAGGTGGCCAAGTTTTTGCAGGACATTTTCGCGGCCTTGTTCAGCTTGTTCATGAAGGATATTCTCAGACGGACAACTACAGCAAACTTTGGTCCACATTATGCATATTTCTACCTTGGCCTGTGTCCACCCCCACAACATGGAGACTAATCATGGTATGTTGAAACAGAACTTTTTAATATATATTTACACCTGTTCCTACCTCATTTATATCTAAAATAATCTGAGGATAAGGTAAACATCTACATCGGAAGGAAGATCATTTTGTGTCTCATCATCATCATCATCATTATAGCAAGACACATAGTGACACTGTAAAATAATATGATCTGTAAAAACAGTTTGGACCAGGTGACGGACATTTTGGTCTGTAGGTTAATATAGTCACTATTGTCTAGTGCTGAGTAGATAGCCTGAAGGAGATATCAAGAATTCACTTTGTTTCTGCAACTCACATATTATTCAAGTGAAAATTAGAAAATGAACCTTTTTGGTAATCACAGTGGATGGACCACAGTCTCTTAAAGAATGATCAGAGTTGTTATTACCTCCTCTACTCTCTATTCAGAGTATTTCAAGAGAACCAAGCCTGTATTCCATTTGCATCTGAGACAGGAATAAATGGTTATTATCTTTCCACTTTGAGGTCAAGCTTGTTGGACAGGGCAGAAACCACTGATTATTAGCGTTTAGC
This sequence comes from Regalecus glesne, assembly GCA_900302585.1. Classification (NCBI taxonomy): domain Eukaryota; kingdom Metazoa; phylum Chordata; class Actinopteri; order Lampriformes; family Regalecidae; genus Regalecus; species Regalecus glesne. The sequence goes on along the minus strand of OMLC01103183.1, from coordinate 12,025 downwards.
AATACCCCATCCACTCTCCTCCCCAATTTTCAGAAAAGAAACACCAGAAATGTGGGGTTGAATATTCTAATCTAATTATAACCTCATACACCGAACTCATTCTAATCCAGCTCTATTCTTTCAAACCCCCACACTGCTTGTAGCTCCTGTCCCAAATCCTTGCTCCCACTTGAGCTCCTCTTGACCACATTGCACCATTCCTACCCCAGAGGAATGGCTAATAGACCTATTTCCTGGGACAGCTAAATTAAGCTGTAGGGATCCAGGAGATGAAAAGAGATTGGATGGGGAACAGAAAAACCCTCCTGTCCTTGGCAGCACAGTGGCCACTGAGAAACTGTGTGCAAGACATTTGTGCAGGGTTATTACTAATTATATCTCAAGCGAATTGCTCCTGATGGCATAGACAGTGATGTCTCTCTGTTGTCTGGCTGGAAAGGGATGAGGTGGGGCTTTCGTGTGAGAGCAGCCAGCTGGGTGTTTGAAGTACTGTCTCCCTCTTCCTTCCCTGCATCATGAGTACTGGGACACAACCTCTGATGAGCTTAAGCTAGTATCGAGGAGATGAGACATAGTGATGATGGTGCCGTGACTCCTGAGAAATGATTGTAGGAGTGTGGCGCTGGCAAGAAAATTGGTTTTCAGGGTGGGGCCTCAAGGCCAGTTCACCAGCCAAGTGATGAGGGCAAAAGATGGATGGAGAATTGAGCTCTTCATCTCCTCTGTAGTAAAGCTGTCACTGTCATGCATCTAGGCAGCTCCACCTCCTCATCAGACAGTGGGGAAGACACACTCTGTCTCCTCTTACTGAGACCCATGAACACACAAACAATCTGCAAGCAACAAAACTGATGCCAGGGCCTCCGGTGGTGTAGGGTGGTAAGACACCTATGTTCAGTGCATCTCTGTGTCATGCAGTTGGGTGTTTGAATCCCAGCTGCACCGTTTCCAAACACAGCCAGAGGTCCATAGTTAGTGGGTCATAATTGGCTAAGCCTCACATGGGTATAAGGGTTAGGTTGGATAAAGTATTCTGGGTTCACTAGTGTCCCCCTCTGGGTCGTCCAGGCCTCTTGGTTAAGTGAAGGGAAAGTACTCTGCTTCATTCTCCTCTGACGGCCAAGCACTGTGCTTTCCCCACCAGACCATGATGTGTGGACTAGTGAGGGCTAGTGGTCATGTGACTTGGAGGAGACACATGCTACCACTTCCTCCTTCCTGTTGATGTTCTAGAGGAGTATCAAAGAGACTGACCCAGCAGTAGCAGAAAAAAGGGGATATTTTCTTAAATAGAAAACAAAAAAACAAAAGAAATAAAGAAACATTGCCAATGTCAAGGTGCACTTGAAGCTACAAGGATATTATGCCCTCACCTCATAACTAGCAGCAACAACCTTCAGACTGTGACCTTTGGAAATGAAGGGTGGCGTTGTATTGAGGTATTCTGACTGATTTAGTCCCGTCTATCTAAGGAATATATGGCCCTTCTGTGATATTGTCATTTATACCATTCAGCCATACTTTACTTTGTTCTAATGCCATCTGTTAATACATCTGTGAGTACACTGAAGGGTCTGCTCTCGTTGCTCAGGGCCACCCACATCAGGGAATGATTTTTTTTAATCACTGCTGTCTGGCCCTTTTTTATTCTACAGCCAATCAGTAGTGGCAATGCAATGACCTTTAATTTCCATCACTATACTTGCGTCTTCATTTCCATAGCCTGTCAAATAGAGGAGCTCTGTATAGTTGCAGTCGTTTGTGATCTGTGACAGACGCCGTGGTAGCTGTCAGCAGAGAGGGAAAATTGGAGTGCTGACATGCTCCTTAAAGTCACTCTCAGCCTTTCATGTTTCATGTCTAGGCAGGAGGACCAAAGACCTGTCTCCTCTGACTGTGTCTTCCTGCCAGGCAAAGGCAGACAAAGTGTATGCGCAGGAATTTTAACACGCCTATCTAATCTACTGCCTTCAGATAGGTCAGCTTCATTCATTATGGATATGAAGTTCGGCACATGGCTCTCGTACCATAAAAATAGTGTAGGCTGAGAGTTAATTTCAAGGGGAACTAAAGAAATATACTTATTTCATATATAAATTCTTCAAGGAAACCACCAGAGGTGGGGAGAGTATTCAACAGTGGCAGCATAGCTCCTGAGGTAGGGTGGCTGTCTAGTAATCCATGATTGGTGGTTTGATCCCCAGCCCCTGCAGAAAGTGTTGAGGTGTCCTCTAGCCAGACATTAAACCCTTAACTGCTCCCCAAGTACCGCATGCAGGCTGTGCTCACAATAGGATAGTTTGAATGCAGAGAAAAAAAATCCACTGGCCCTGGTCAAGTGGTAATAAATGATTTAATCTAATCTTATCTAATCAACAAATAATGAATGAATCTATACAGTATCAAATTCTTTCAAAATCAAACACCTCCAAAGAGTGAGCCAGATCTTGGAAAGCCAGCTCAGTTGGAAGATTAAGATTTAAGCCATCAATCCATATGCTCTACAAGTCACCAGATACCCAGCTTGAATAATAAGCCGGTCAATGGAGAAGATAAAAGCCAAATAAATCGTATGACATGGAATCTCCTTACAATTCATAGAGGGTTCCACCCAAAGTCCAGCAGCCTGAGATTGTACACTAAGTGAAAAGATGAGGGCCGAGGGCTCGTGAGGGTTAGCTACTATCCAGCATGAAAGGTGGAACATTCACGATCTGTGCTGAAAGACAGGACGGATCAAATCATACCTGAACAGCCAATTAGGACCAGATTGGTTGAGGTAGGGGTCCACCACATCGGACAAGACGCGTATGGAGACAAAGCAAGAGATGTGAGATTAAGATGGTTTGGATGTGTAGAGGAGATATGCGGAATTCTGAGAAAGGATGCTAAATATGAAGCTGCCAGGCAAGAGGAAATGGCAGTATACGAACCCCAACTCTCTGTATGTGTGTGTGTGTGTGTGTGTGTCTGCGTATGTGTGTGGTAACAATATGAGATATTTTCACTTACTGATCCATTTCTACCTGCCAAATATAACTCTATAAAAAGAAAGATTTGTAGGTTACAATGAAATTGTAGGTTACAATAAACTTCGTTCTATGCATTTAACCCCATTCTATTGTAAAGGACCAGTTGTCAGCTGCAGTGCCCGGGGACCAGCTCCAGTTCTTTTTCAGATATCTTTGGTACATGCAGGAGTATTAACCTCAACATCCATGCATTTTTTGATGATGGAAGGAAACTGGAGCACCCAGAGGAAACCCATACAGACATGGGGACTTTACGCTTCACCCTAATTACTGGTTGTGCTATATTTTAGTGAGCAGTGAAAGAGGAAGACCAAGAAAGAGGTGTATAGATATGGTGAGGGAGGACATGCAGATGGCTGGTGTGACAGAGGATGATGCAGAGGACAGGAAGAGATATAGATGATGATCTGCTATGGTGACCCCTAACAGGGCGGCTGAAAGTAGTAGTGGCGATGTTTAATACAGGATACTAACTTTGATGGAAGCTGTATCACCTCTGTGTGGATATCTTGAATGTGATATGTTGGAGTTTTAACACTGACCCGTGACAGTGAGCATTCCGATCAACAGATCTACTGTGTCGCTTCATGAAGGACTACTGAGATCATAGGGTAAAGGACCCAAATTTAAAAACCTTACATAAGGCACCTTATGTGGTTATTCTTTAGCATTTGACATTCAAAGGGGAACTCACTTTTCACCTGAGCTAAAACTCACAGCTATCAAGATTATCCTCACGTTCCATCCAGCCAGTCATGCTCTCTGAGAATGTAGCCTTTGGCAGCTGCCCTCTTTGTTCTATCAGTGGTTGACAGAAGTATTAGCACACATTAGCCTCATTTCCAATTCACTGACTGGGCCGGATTGATTTCTTTCATTCTCATGTATAGATGAGATTAAACGGTAAGATTAAAGATGATCTCCTGGCACTGTCCGCACAGCAGATTTATCATTCAAAAGATGAACTCAGTGAGGTAGAAATTACATGATTTTCATCCTTAATCCCTCATACAGAAAATGAAGATCGTCGAATAAGCTCAGGGACTTTCAAAGCATCCAAACTTGGACATAAAGTTCAAGTAGCAGAGCAAAATAGTTGTTTTCACTTACAATTAAGAAATTGCTTGTTAATACTGGTAGAAGGTACAGCACTCAATGGTGTAGCACTGTTAACTGATGTGATATCACAGCAAGTCTACAAATTCTGTAAATATATATTCTAAATCAAATATGATGAATATTCCCCTATTGTAGATCTTAGCTAAAGGGCCCAATAGAGTGATAAATCTCATTGTGGGTCTTGCAGTAAATCTGAACTTCCTGTTTTTGCACATACTTTTCTGGAGCAAAAAGAGATTGTGTGAGGTCCATTAAATCATCCAGGCAAGTGGGTTTTCTTACTGGGACGACAATGAGTAAACTTTTTCTTCCACTCTGGGAAGTAAACCAGAAAAATAACAAAGCCCTGGCGTTATTGGTCATCTTCGAAGCCAGTTACTTCATGTGGTGTGTGTGGCTGTGCATGTGTGTATTCAGAAAGTAGGTTCGAGGTAAGACTCCCATTTCCCACTCTACATATCCCTGCAGAGCAGGGACAGAGATTGTGTGAACCAAAACACTCGGATCAATGAAATGGGCCCCATTTTCCCACAATTGTCCTCTTTCAAAACTCATAACTGGTCCACTCTTTGCAAGAGTCACACCATGGCAAACGTGTTTAGAACCCCCCACCCACACACCCACACACCCACACACACACACACACACACACACACACACAATGGAACTCAAAGGTGAGAAAAGAAGAATATCAAGAACAAAGGGAGTGCTACAAATAAGAAGTCAGTACATTAACAGAGAGAGCAAGCATATAGAAGTAGAAGTAAAGTAGCCAAAGGGACTGCAGTAGGTATTACATATAGTGTGAGGATGGGGTTTGTTTTCCAGCAGGATTAACATACCCACTAGGAAGATTTACCCATGTCCAATGTTACTTGTTATGTTTGACTAAAGGGGAACTTCCATATATTGAATAAAAAAAGCAAATTAAATTATTGGCTCACTCAGATTGCATTTCACAACCCCCTTGTACATCTGACTTAATAGAAAACACATTCTGTGTCAAAGCTCCAGAATCAAAACTATACTTTGTTCAAGTATAACAGGATCCCAACGTGGATAGAATCACAACTAAACGTCCATTGTATTCACATAAATCAACTTTCACAGCTCTCTTATGGAGCGCTAAAGAGCTGGATCAACACTTGTGTGTAATGCTACAATGTGAATGTGTGTGTGCATGCATTGTACATGGGTTAGGTTTCAATATCAAAAATGGAATGACACTGACTGAATCTACAAAACAACCCAAAGCAATCATTTCAGCCAGGTTCTCTACATTCTGAGTTATTGTCATTATGGATCAGCTGATGATATATGTGTCATGGCATTTGATCAGGAAATGGAAAGCAGTACCTGTGTAGCCCAATGAGTTGTCATCTTCATGTTCGGTGCCAGGCGCCGGTGTCGCCACTTCATTGGCCCCTTCCTGCGTGGCTCCCGTCTCTGTCAACAATAACACCACAGGGACTGAGACCCCAGACCCACCATACCAAGTTTCTCCACCCTTGGCCGCTATATCCAGCCCTCTGCCTACCGGGCACAGGCAGGAACAATACACATTCAGCAGTATTAGACCCCAAATGTTGGCCCTCTGCTCCCGGCCACAGAAACCAAATCTCTGCATTATAATCTCCAAAACATTCACAAAGCCCCTCTCCAATAGCTGCAGGTAAGCCAATCCCAAATATCCTGGCCAGCGGTTTCAAAAATATGTTTCAAACATGGATTCGTTGCAGTGAGGTAGTACAAGGCTTGGATTGATGCAGTCTTCAGTAGAGAGGAAAATCTAACTCTGGGTCCGGTTCTTGACTTCTGCAGCCATCATGTGTTTGTGTGAGTGTGTGTGTGTGTGTGTGTCTATGAGTGTGGAGTAAGGGTACCTCTACCCTATCAATAGCTATGAGTGACTGCACCCCTTATGGAGCATATGGGCAGGACTGAGGAGGGAGGGCCAGGGCACTCTCAGCATGATTGACAGCTCGATCACAGAGACAGACAGACACACACACACACCCTGATGCAAATACAATACTATAGATATATGTCGTTATCCTATTTTTTATCTTATCTATTTTTCTTTGTGTTTCTTGGAGTGTCAATTTCAGTGCGTGTGTGTGTGTGTGTGTGTGTGTGAGTGTGTGTGGGTTTGTGTGACAGGCGGTGTGAGGGTGGGGGTGGAAGTGAACAACAGAGGCCAAGAAGGCTTGGGCGTATGCCTTATGGGGGGAAAGGGAGGCCGACTGTGCCCTTATGATGCCTGTGTGTGGGATAAATCAGACAAGGCCATCCCCATTCCCTTTGTGTGCCTGTGACAGGGGGTTAATTTGGGCAGGGTGGACAGGGTGGGGTGGTAAGAGGGAGTTCTAGTCAGAGGCAATTCAAACCCTTTAGCTGACTGAGTGGCAGTCTGTCCAAACTATCAGCTCCCTCAATGAGATCTGGCATCACTTGTGATAAATAGCCGACGGGCAGACGGAGCAGTTCATTGGAGAGTACTTTAGAGCACTCGAGTGTGAAAAAGAGGCTGACCCATCACTTCATCTTTTGACCCTCCCCCCAATAGAGGTCGGACAGAAATAATCTGGGCAGTTTCTAAACACACACATCTACAAAACCCACTCAGTTAAAAACTTTGGAAACACGGCTAACAGTTACCAAAACACCATTTACAGTAAAGTGACCCTGCCTCCATCCTTAACCCCCCACCTGTCCAACATGCTCCTGTCAAGCTGTAATTAGCTGTGACAGTTAGTGGGGCTCATGATGGGTCCAGCCTATTATCTGGCACTTCTTTGCCCCCCTGTTTACCCAAATAATTGCCTCTGACTGACAACACTACAGGGAGCAGAGTCTTGACTCATGGACTTGAGTTAGAGTCCTGCACAGTGATAAAGACTGTGGACACATAAATGCATGAGATGACAGCATGCTATTCACAAAGGGTAAAACACAGACATCTTGCACAGTCTATTGCACTGTCTGGCACTTTCAGCATGACACCAGATATTCTTATTTGGTGTCATGCTGATAACTGCATTGTATTTTACAAAGGAAAGGAGATGTGTTGGTTATTTGGCTAGCTCTCTATGTATACTGCCACTGCAAATTTCAAACTTTCTAATCCAAATTCAGAAGTTAAAAAGTGAAACTATGCATGAAAGTGTTTGAGCATTGATACAAACTAACAAATTCTGAATCATCATTTTAAGTATATCAAGTTAGCCAGACTACTTTCTGACTGATCCATGGTGACAATTCTCTTTCTGCCCTTTCTTAATAGATGAAGAAAGCAGCTTTGGTACATAAATAACATAATAAACATAATAAATCTCAACATCATGCTGTACATTTTTTCCATTCATTTCTTCAAAGGAGCCATCATTTTCTGCATCTGTCCCATTGTGTAGTTTTCTTCTGAATATTCATTTAGGGTGGTCTAATCAGTCGCCCATTTAGAGACCACTTCAGAATTCATTAACAGGTGGTGTACCCAGCTGCCCCCAGGGTACCAGGATAAAAAGACAGGATTAAAAAATGCTGCCCCCTTCCAACCCCCGCCTCTAGTATCAGTACTGCCCCCTGTACCATCTCCCCTGTTGGCTAATTACTGGGGCACATGTGCAGATGAAAAATACAAAGGCAGAACTACCCCCCAGGTCCCCCTCTGCACTCACCCAGTAGACTCTTCTCTTTCCAAACACAAGATATGAGGGATGAAGAGTAGAAAAGCACATTCACAGTTCTGGGTCAGTTTTTCTTCCCAAACCATTTGGATCTGCGTGTATTATGTAGCCACAAAGACCAAAGGCCTGCCAAATTAGGAGCTCTACTCTTCACTAGACTTGACTTTGATTGCATGTTGGAAACACATTGTGAATTCATGGACCTCATCAGCACTTGAGCCAGTGAATAACCTGAGAGGACAATAAACCGGACATCTGTCTTACTGCCCCGGCGGCCCGAGTTGTTTGGTTTAACGAACACAAGAGACTTTTAATAGAAGTGACTGAAGGAGCAGTGCCATTGTTGTCTTATGTATCGGCCATGGTGCTCTGACACTGGCAACCAGTGGACGTGAGTGATGAGCCTTAAATGATAAATGTGAAGAGTCTGACTCTTCTTAGCTGACTGAATGTTTGCGGGGACACACCCTAGAAAGGGCGCCAGTCCATCACAGGGCAGAAGAATTAGGGGAACAGTGTCTTGCTCAAGGACACTTTGACATGCTTCTCTGCAGGTGTGGGGATCGCCAGACAACTGCTCTACCCACTGAGCCTCGCCGCCCCCTTCATCCGAATTTGGCATGCCCTATTCCTTGCCATAGAATATGCCAAAGGTTCCATGAATGTACAAAATCTTATAGTGGCAAGGGAGGGCATAGACATTCACATGCATCCTATGATACACAAGGGAGCAGCCTCTCATTTCTTTTGACCGATAGGTTTCTGCAAAAGATCATAACACATGTGAAGGCTCATGCCATGTCCCTCTAATTCTATCCACAGCCATAAAGATGCCCCATCACATGTAGAAGTCACCATATTGTCAAGGTGAGATGATACAAACTTATACCAAATGTGCTACAGCAGTAACACTGGTATACAAAGCATGAACTCAAGTGACGGGGTGCTTAGTGTATTAGTTTTGGTGTAGATACTTGGTTAGCAAGCTTGTTGACCTCAGATTTTTTTGGAGACTTTTTTCCCCTTTCAGTTTTCTCAATTTTGTAACATCAGCATTTGAATCCAATCACTGCTCCATCAAATTGAAAGCACCATCTGAACAGCATATCAGTCACTTTCCACTTGGGTTCATTCAAATCTCCATCATGACTGAAAACAAGATGAGCTAAGATGATACACTGGAAAAAGAAAAAAGGGCCTTGGACTAAAAGCCAATCTATTCCCTTCATCAGTTTCCCCACCTCAAAGAAACACATCACTCATTACCATTTTGATTACAGTCTTTTTTGTGTGACTAATGGAGTTTGAATCAACCTCCAAGATAACGCATATACACAATGCATATTCACAAGGGTTGAGCATACAGTGCAGGGGAGGAGGAAAAGACACTATTGTTCTCTAAAAAAAGAGCTAGATCAGCTAATTTGAGTTTAAGGTCATTACGTGCTACCCCACAGACTTCTTCATACAAAAGCGGAGGTAGGAAGAATTCATGAATAAGGAGTTTGTGTGTATTTTCATGTTTCATGAAAAAAAAAATTGGTATGTCTGCATCTGGCAGTAAACAGAATGTTTAACCCTCACATAAGCTGAGCTTGACCTTTAGCTCAAAGCTGGGCACAGAAAACAAACAAACCATACTATTTATTTATTTTTGATAAACAGGCAATATTTCAACCACGGCATCCACGTGAAGCATGATGAATTATGTCGCTGCATTGCTCTGCACCTTATAGTAGGTTATAGTAGGTTAATGATGAGAGCCTTCCACATTGACATTTCCCACAAAAGCCTTGAGTTTGCTTCAGTATTTGATTGGGCACCGACCCAGCCAGAAGGAAAGTTGCTACAATCAGAAAACCACTCCTCTGAGACTTGACACATTCTGGATAGATTGATGGATAAAAGGTTTGCTGTGTTTTGTATCTGCTCCCATATAAACTTTTGTTAGTAGGCTAAAAAACACTAACTTAACCTTTCATTGTCAAATCTACAATAAACCCGCTATCAAAATATCCAAACCCTCAATTAAAATGGCTTGTCAGTTCCGAAAACACGCATACGTGCTTTGACTCATCTCTGCTCATGTAATTTGCTGATGCTGTTAATTAAAAGAACAAAGAAGGTGAAATATAAATATGTCACCAAGCTCAACCGCTGGATTTGCCCTGGGAGTATGCAGCAACCGCACCAAGAAAAATAGAGACAAATAGAGAGGCATCTCCAAAGCAACTAGTGCCGACTGGTTGGTAGGCTGCTACATGGTGCATGGTCACCAGATAGAACGTCTCACTCAAACACTGGTGGCAAGTCAGTGTTGGAACATAGCAGCTCTAACAGTTACTGCTCATCACTACCAGAGACTTCCTATTTAAACATTCCATATATCCCACAGCATACTAGTCATTTTACATGATGGGATTCCTGAACAGTGTACCAAAGACACATGGTTTTAAGGTAATAGTCCACCCAAATGGCAAGTGGGCTGTGTTGGGGTAATACAGAAAGTTGAATCAGTTCATCTGGACACAATGTTTATTGAGAGAAATGTTTCATCACTCATCTAAGTGACTTTTTCCAGTCTCAGCTGACTAAAGGTATCCCCCAATCCTATAAACAATAGAGGCAAATTGATCAAATTGAACTGTATTGGCTTATACGGTTGATGAATACCTGTGGTCAGCTGAGACTGAAGAAGTCACCTAGATGAGCAGTGACATTTCTCTCACAATAAACATTGTGTCTAGATGAATCGATTCACCTGTCTGTGATTTCCTTCCCTGGATCATTGAGTATGCATAAAGATGGTAAGTAACACAGTAAGGCTAGCAGGCTGGAGCTGTGCCCACTGTAAAGAAAAGGATGGGTGACTGAAAATAAAACCTATCTAAAACCGTACTATATGAGTGGAGTGGCGAGAACAAAGATAGACTTGGAAAAAATTCCCAAACTATTCCCTCAACACTCCTTTTTCTTGCACTTCCTTTTACATCCTTTCTGAGCTTGATGAACCAGTACATGTCTCCTGAGTTAGAAGCTTGTGGGGGAGACTCGACTTAGGTTGACATCCCTGTCAAGCTTACGCAAGCACGCTACAAGCTGCGAAGACTCAAGATGTCCTTTCTATGAGACTGCATGACTTTATCCACCCTGGGAGAAAGAGAGAGAGTTTTGAAGAGAATGCTGAAAGATTGATGTGTAGAAGTGATTGAAAGCCTCCTCTCCGGTAAGACAAAATGGGGACAAAAAAAGGAAATCTCAGGATTTCACACTGACATGTCGGCGCCAAAATCAACAAACGATGACTGCTTATTATGTATTATGTCTGCTGTGCTGCTGTCCAAAGCTCATCACAATGACTAATGGACAACTCATAAGCACAAAGACTACCACAGATGACAGACTGCTGACCTTTTACGGCTTCTCTATGCTGAAAAACATCAACACTTCTTTGTCTTTTCCAATTACATTTTCTTCTCTCCCGTATGCCTCCTGAGTTGTCACGTACCAAGAGATTTCCCTTCCTGTGAGTGTGATAATTTGGCTTACCCTCGAACAATGACTATTCCAAGATGTATTTCATTTAGCAACTGCCTCATTTCCTTTATCTTCATGCAACCAATAAGGAGAAACTAGGAGAAGGAAAAAAAGTCATGGATTTTGTGACCACAGAAAATAAGGTTGTGAGCCAGTGGATGAGGTTTCAGTCATATTTCAAAGGTTGAGGTACATTAGTAACAAACTACGCCAACGCCACCTTTCCATTTCTCTTCTGTTTATCTAAACTCATGAAACAACCTGCTGCTAGGCATTTTTCTCATTTAAATGGACTTTATCCCACTGTTCCATTTTTGAACCTGAAAAATTACAACCAGAGTGAGCATGAACCCTGCTGTGGTGGCCACTAAATCAGTGTCTTACTTATTTCTAGTGGGGGAGCACATAAAGTTTAATTTGAGACACAACTTAACTTTGGCCCTTCTTCTGTACTTTATTACATTTATAAATTCAGCGGCCCAGAGTAAAAGGATCAGCCTTTGTGAGCTTTCAGGAAGGAATTTCATGCAAAGAATAAACATTTGACAGTGTAAGTTGTAAATTATGGTTTTTGTGAAAACCCACATCACCTGAAATAAGAATTTCTCACAAGTCATATGACTCCTTATTTAGACCTTGGCTCTGCTGTTG
>OMLC01103182.1:21000-31951 GCA_900302585.1 Regalecus glesne | reverse complement strand
AATTTGCACATACTCCGACAACCATTCCATCTTAAAAGAACTGCATTTCTTTTTTACTGTGGCTTGGTGAGTGGATGTGTCGCTGCCTGTTCGTTTCGCCATGATGCGGGGTTTGTATTAGCATCTATTAACCTGCTAGCTAACCTGCACGGCGCATATAGGCAGGGCCCAGACGCAAGCACCGTCAATGCCACCTGATTGGCTTCGTGCCGTAAGTGAACCGTATCGTATCATTGGCTGGACTCCTGTCACTCACTGAGTGAGAAACAAAAAACAATATTATTGGGCGAATTAATTAGATTAGATTAAGTCTAATATTAGATATTAATTAATACGTTATGTTGATGTTGTTTATGCGCTGGATAGATTTTCTTGTGCGCTGAGAATGTGCGGGCAGTGCGCGATTGCGCACGCGCGCAGTTTAGAGGGAACATTGGTCACTGGTCCCTTTTACTTTGTCATTACATTGCTCAGAATATGTCAGAAGAGGTCAAACATAATTTTACCCAATTGTCAATATCAAGTTTAAAATACTAATGTCGGTTATCCATCTATGGGGGGGCTTAGCTCAGTGGTAGTGTGTGCACTTCTGGAATTGCCATGCCAGATGTTGTGCATTCGAACCCACTGTGGGTGTCAGGAAGGGCATCCGGCCTTAATCTCACACACTCCATCTATGTCCATGTCTACCCCTGCAATGTGGAGACCAATTATGACATGTAAAAATTGCCCTCAAATAGACTTTCATTTGTTATTCACCTATTGAGGCTTTTTGAGTTAGTAATGTTAAGGATTACCAATCCCCAAAATAAGAGGTTAGATTGAGACACTTTATTGTCCTTGTAAGAATACAATGAGATTACTATTGGTTACTCAGAAACTAGCAGCATTACAAAAACAAGATAAGAACAAGATCAACGATCCAGACAAGAAAAGTAATATAAATATGTGGACACAATTGATACAAATCCTAGTTACAACTCTTAAAGTGTTAAAATTGTATTAGAAAAAAACTGTCATTTTGAACACATAATTTAATAACTGTTTTGTTCTTTTCCCTCATGTGCAACTTTTAGAACCAAGGAACCTTTAGACTTCCCCTACTAAAGATTCCAGGATTCCAAGTCAAAAATATAAAAATGCCTGATCTGCAATGCATGGAAATTTATTAAACTACAATTCATTGAAATAAACCAAAAAAGTGTTTTCAATTCTGATTTTTTTCATTGGTTCCAGCGTCAATATGTCTACTTTGGCCTTTTCAGTGTTCAACCCATTTTATCATGAACATTATTTTTCGATTACATCACATTTGGGTTTTGAAATTGATTTACCTGTATATTACAAATGGTCTGAGGGATTTCAAAGGATGATGGTATTCTGCATTATTTTAAGGTGATTGAATGATCTTTGGTTTCTTTTTAAAACAAAATTGAACAAGTAAATTAATGCTGCTTCATAAATAACTCTCCTGGAACACAATGGCAAGAAGAAAGGCATCTATGGGCAAAAAACAAGACTGAGAAGTTTAATGGCTAACAACTGGCCCTTGACTATTTCCACTTAAGACTTGCACTTATTAGACTTTGAGTAGTTTGAATATGACATTACTCACACAGCGATGATCTCGTCTGTATCTCCATGCCTTTAACCTATGATGGCGAGAATATCATCAAGAAGACCACTGAAATAAGCTGATCATCATAAGTTTCAATTTAATCAATTTCCATCATCAAAATTATGCAGGATTTACAGGTGATTTAACAGGCAAGAAAATCACAATGCACAAAAACACATTATACACATAGCAAAATGGATGTGTGCAGACGTACACATAAAATATAAATTATAATCAAAGTATACCAAACACACTAAGGCTGTATCTACAATATGTCCATTGACTGCACTGACTTATTTTACTTTTCACAATGTTTTCTTTAATGATAAAAGGCCATCGTCTTGAACTAAAACTTTCCGTCAAGAGGTCATACCCACCCACATGAGGATGACCCGTTTACGCTTCAAGCTGTTTTTTTACAGGTTAATTGGCCTATCAGACAGACTGAATAATGTCTACTCCTTAATTTATCTCATGGATAAATAGGCTTCAATCTTGTTTGTATAATGGACATGGCAAAAATAAATATTGTCATTCATCTCAGTGGAGCGTTTGGAGCATGCTAGACTATAAAATGAGTCCTCATCAGAGAGAGGGGTCACCAGAGATCAGGTACTTAGCATTTCGGTCAAGAAGACGTCCATTTCGGTGACCACAGTCCCAGTTCTGTTGTAAGGCCTGACGGTCCAGCTTATTGAGACTTTGGGAGCAGAGTCGAAGGTCCCTGACCAACTCTGACAAACCCTCAAGACTGGCACTGTCCCAGGGACCAGATACTTGACAACCTGGAGGAATTATCCAGGAGTGAAAAAATATTAATGTATGCATAACATAACTGCCATCATTTCTCCAGGATGAAAAGCCTAACTTGAGGACTTGTGAGGGGCATTAAGGCAAGCAGTACCTTGAAGGTTTAATAGTATCAAAGGTCGACAGGTCTCTCTGAGGGCCATTAGAATGCTGTTGAGGCCAGCTGTGGTCACGGATGGATTCCCTGATAGGTCCAGAGATACCAGGGATGGCCAAACAGCCAGACACCTGGTGGAACAGCCAAAAATATTAAGTTGAAGAAAAAGCTTTATTGGGACAAAAGAAAAAAACATTATGCAGGATAAAACAAGGTAACACCGGAACGACAATTATTCAGTATATTAAAATCATTTCAGACGTATGTATAAGATTGATGAACCCAATCTCCCTTAGCAGGCCTCTCAATAGTTTTAAACAAATAAGATAGGATAAGATATTCCTTTATTAGTCCCGCAGGGGGAAATTGAAATCATAACTCATTACTGCTACAACTGTGAATGCAAGCCAATACAATTCCAAATGGTGTTGGATTCAGAACAAATGTATTTGTAATACACAAATTCAAAAGATATTTTGACTCTAATGAGTGGATACCATATGGCCTTAAACAAAAGGCATCTTAAGTAGACAGACATACACTTATATACACACACACACACAGACACACATACACACACCTTGCCAAGGTTGCTATACTGCTGTCAGTCAGTCCATTTCCTGCTAAGCTCAAGTGAGTCAGTGAGCATTCATCCTGAGGGGAAAAATTGTCATGAATAGACACTGTTGTATCCCTACATAATTTGATAGCCCATGTGGGCAAAGAGGACCCAAATGTCATATACTCAACACCTGAATAAGATCAAATATGATGCGAGTTAATCATATGAACTATCTACAGTAGCATTGGTTACTGCAGTATTGTCTGCCTCCGGCGAGCAAACAAGCTATGTGTGTGTTTTAAGTGGGTGTGTGTGTGTGTGTACCTGGAAGAGTATTTTAGAAAAGTGGTCTAATGGGGGTTGATCAGCAGGCCCACTTCGGACAGCAGATAGGTCAAGATGTGTAAGACACTGGAAAGGGAGTGTCTTCAACACTAGCTCTACACCAGTGGACCCAAGTGCATTGTGGGAAAGACAAACTGACTTCAGGTGGCCAGTGCCTATGAAACAAAAGACAATACCCTATATTTAGGTAATTTGTATAGAATATCATTGCCCACTATGGTGGTAATTTTAAATAAGCTGAAAATGTAGATGTATGCTTCTTTTCCAAGCCAGCAAAATAACAGGATACTTTATTACAAACAGCAGAACATAGTATAAATAGGTAGGGAGCTGCTGGAGCTGACTACTCCATAAACCAATAACTAGACGAAGGGACAACAGAAAAGTCACCGAATTCACCAAATATTTATAGTGAGGTACTATTAGCATGCAATTGTTAAAAAAGCCATTTTGAAACACAAAATTACGAAGTTATATCAAGACAACATCCAAAGTTAACGTCAACATTTTCTTGAAAGTGATATTAACGTGTAGGGGCGGCATGGCTCAGTGGGTAGAGCGGTCGCCAGGTGATCAGAAGGTTGCAGGTTCGATCCCCGGTCCTGCAGAGAAGCGTGTCGAGGTGTCCGTGAGCAAGACACTGTTACCCTAACTGCTCTGCCCTGTGATAGACTGGTGACCTATACAGGGTGTACCCTGCCTCTCGCCCAATGAGAACGGAGATAGGCTCCAGTTCCCCCGCGACCTGATTTCGGATAAGTGGTTAACAATGGATGGATGGTGATATTAACTTCAACTTTATTTTCCTGTTATTCTTTGTGTATTACACTCTGGTGGTCCAGTACTCTCAATAAATATTGTGTCCAGATGAACAGATTCAACTTTCTGTGATTTCTTCACCTTGTTTGAGCATTTACTCTGGTAGTGTTTCAGTCAAATATTTCAATTTGTAGAAAAAAAACAAAGAAATAAATAGAATATAACATAGTGCATGAAGGGCTGTCAATCTATTGGTTATCATTACCTGCTAAAGTGCTGACAAGAATTAGTCGATGCTGCTGGAGGAAACGAGCAGTGAGGTTACAAGCCTTCAAGGACAGTCTAGCCAACAGGGGGCAATGGGACAAGACACAGGATAGAGATTCGGATATACTGTCACCCAGCGGGTTCATACTTAGGTCCAGCTCCTCCAGACACTGAGGAGGAAAAACCAAGGAAGAAAAGAAATTCAGCCATTCAATTGATAGCATGTGAGCAAGAAAAAATTGCATTTCACTTTTAGAGATGAGAAAATGTGTATATGTGCAAATATAACAATGCAGTTATTCTTCAATGACTCACTACATGTGGTGGAAATTAACTTTCAAATAACCGTCGAATATTTATCTTAATTCAAACTATAACATTTGTAAATCTAAAAAAATATATTTTCTTTTCATGTCAATGTCTTGCTTCTTGCCACATGAATATCTTTAAATCATTACATACAATGTGAAATCAATATTCAGCATCATGACACTAGTTAGAACAGGCTGAAATGGCAAGACACAGCCACTAAAGTTTAAATGATGCGTCTACTAAACTCATTCGACTTATGTGTAAGGGAGAAGACCATGATTCAGATAAAGTTTTAGGAAATAAATATAAGTTTGTTACTGATTTAAAATTGGGTCATGGCAGATTACACATCATCACTTCATGGATCATGCATAAGACACAATGGATATTCAGTCAACTGCTGCATTTGCAAATTATTACAACACTGTTTAAGGACATGGACAATAACAGTAAGCTTAAAAACATAAAAAGAAGTTGGTCAATCATGGTCTTTACCGGAAATACACGTTGTGTCTGCCCTTTTAAAGAACTTGCTGCCTTCTCCAGTCCATCCCCTGTGATTTGATTGGAAGAAATGTCTAATAGGCGAAGCCGCGGCATGGTGATAACTGTGGCAATTAGCTCTGAGAGGACATTGTCCTGAAGACGGTTGCTTGCAAGACGCAGCTCAGTGAGGCTGGCTTGCAGTTTCAGGGCACGAAGCAGAGGGGCAAGGGAGGAGGGGGCTAAGCTGAGGCCACACACTGACACAGAGGAACTCCTATCCTGCACCTCACACAAACGAGAAATACGCCTGTTCTCATCTGCACAGATGAACAGAGACAAGATGACACCACATTAATCAATAGATTAACAAAATGTGTATCTCTGTGTGTCCATGTGCATGTATTATCCTCACCCACTGCCAGACTTTGGCATGCTTTCTTGTAGCGCTCATGAAGAGGAGGGAGATCCCAAGAACTGACTTCAGCAATGACCTGCAAATAAAATACACCTTAGAAACTCAACACCAACACTTAATATGTTTATCAGTAAAACCTTATGGCCTTGAGAGATTATAATTAACTGATTCACAAATCCTCCACTGGCTTTACCTTATATCAACCTTACCTCTTCATTGGTGTGCAGAACTGCCAGCAGCAGGTCCTGAGGGGAAAGGAGAGCACCTTCTTTCTGCAAGGAAAGATGAGGCAGGAGGCCACATTTCTGGTAGTATCTCTGAGCTGCCTGCTCACAGAGCCACGACACAGTACAAGAGTCCGCTTCACTGTAAATGGCAAATGGACTGCGTTTATATATTGCTTTCTAGTCTTCCAAGCACCCAAAGTGCTCTATAATGTATGCCTCACATTCATCCTTTAACACACATTCCTACACTAATGGCAGAGTTGGCCATTCAAGGTGCCAACCTGCTCAACCTGAGCAATTAGGGAGTTTAGTGTCTTTCTCAAGGGTATCTTAACAGTTCTCTGAAAGAGTCAGACATCAAAGCAGCAACCTTTCAATTACTGGATGACCCGCTATACCTTCTGAGTCATACCACCCCACTGTAATATGGTAGAATGGGATATTATTATCATATATAGAAAAGAGATATTTCTTTCAGTGTATTATATATCTGGGAGGTGCCTGTAAAATACCTGCAGAGTAACAAAGTCTAAAGTTCTCTCCAACAAAAAATGCTGTCTGAAACAGTTTTCAGCTAAGCATTTCTTCTGTTACTTATATATGTCACTATGTAAGAAAATTTCAAAATGCACAAATAACTGCTAGTTTGGCCCAGCCACAAATAAAGTTTGGTTAAGTGTTGGGGGTCTATTTTACATGTCATGATTAGTCCCAAACTTGTGGTAGTGGACAGGAACTTAGATGGAACTTGGGAAATTGAGGTCGGATGATGCACTTCCTGACAACCTGCTGTGGGTTTCAACCTGCAGCCTCCGGCTCATCAGCACATGCACATTCTGCCACTGAGCTACTGCTAAGTGTACGTCACACATTTTGGTACAACACCAGGAAGGAATTTGGTTAGTGCATATCTCAATAACGAGAAGACATTGCCGTTTTCTTTAGTGTGAAAGCAAATTCAATTTGTATGGCCTTCCACAGAAAAAAATAATATATTTTAAAAAATCACTGGCTTAGGACTGTATCTTTATTTTACAGTCCTCTACAGCCCTACCACTGCTACTTTAGTATAATCTGTCAGTTTATTAGTCTCAAATTAATTAAGTCTAAACTTCATTGGTATTTTATAACCAAAAACTTGCCAAAGGAACAAATGGAGCATACCATATTGGGCTGTTTACAATGTTATTTGTGTCCTTGTGTATCAATAAGGTGTCAAACTGCACTTAATTTAAATGAAAGCAGTTACATTGTTGTGAGAGAGTTCCGATACTTTTTTAACATTTCATACATACACTGTTAAAAATGAAATATAACAACCTTTGTGGTACTGGGATGAGGAACACATCATCTTCCACTCTGACTCTCATTCTGATTGGGGGAGGCATTGCTGAGGGAATGGTAGCAGCTAATGCATGGGCTGAAGCCTGAAATACAGGAAGAATAAAACTTTTTTTTTAAATCTATAAACTAATTATGACTCTTGTCTTAAAAAGTTGAGTGATGAAATTGAGGGATGCTTTGACATGCATATGACATATCACATTTCATTCCTCAATGCTTGGAATATTGCCAACAAAAAATTAAATTAAAACAGAGGAAAATATAGAACAATGTTAAACAACTAAAGTGGATGCAGCCAAACTTTTTTCATGTAGTTGTAAAACCAATATCTTATATGTTGCCATAATGTTGTGAATAATTTTATCTATTGAGTGTAGTAGACTGGCTGATTGTCTTGCTGCCCTGGCATTTTCAGAGTAAAGTATACAAACAAAACTTTCAAGCCCAAATAGTTGGAGTCAGTAAAATTAGAAAAAAAGCGTAGCAATCCTATGGCCTTTAAAACCCTATTAAAATTGTTCATAGAAAACAAAAAGAACACCTTCTAGTCCATTTCTGGACTATCTCTTTCTCATCACTAGACACATTCATTACTGGCTGAAATTAATATAGACTGAAGACAGATCCTTGACAAGTGCTATTCTGCTAATAACATTAATAATTGCCTAGCCACAGCCAGGTTTTTTTTAAGAATTGCTGTAAATTCTATTTAATATTCCATTTCTCATATGCTTTAATATTCTCACAAAACAACAAAAGTCAGCTGGTGTAAACATTTGTCTAAAGTATATTACAGTATAATACCTACAATGTGTTTTAATAAACTTAGAGTATTAACTAACAAAAACGGAAATTAAGGACATGCAACAGAGTTTCCCTTTACCTGCGCAACATGTATTTGGGATGGTGGAGAGGGTGCATAAGGTTGTGGATCATTGTCCTCGATCCGAGTGGGGCTTTGTGGTCTGATACTCTCTCGTGTGCCCAACCTAACCACCCCAGACATTTGAGTCATCTTGACCTGGCGAGACTTTGAACCATTTTTTCTCAAAGACAGACTTCGGCCTGAGGAAGATGCTGCAGGGCCTGGAAGAAAAGGATGATACAGATGTAAACAGATGGGGAGAGGATAAACAATCAATGCATGAAACTATGAAATGTGAAATAATCAAATTACACTAAAGCTTAAATCCTGAAATTGTCATTTTATTTCATTTACTGATACTTATGAGGATGCCAGTAATTGAATTGGTGTTTGACCACTGCAAATCTCAGACATATTGAGAATGCAAATAAAAAACATGAGTACAGTTATGTTGATACCTTTTAACACCATCAAAAAAAAATATGGCAAAAGTTACGTTTTAGGTTATGATTGTTAAAGTGTCAATTGGTAAGTGTGTTTAGGCTTGGTCTAACACATCAGCTCTTGAACTACACATCCTCACTTCACTTAAAATCTACCATTACGTGCCCTCTCTTCCCACATTTGGCTGCTATACTGATTATATAAATGCTATGTAATGTATCATTTTATTCCCTAGAAATGTCCTATGCAACCACTGAAATTAGCAAGTAAAACAGCTGATTTTGATATTTAAGAATAGATGGTATAGAAAAATATGGTTTTTTTGCATGGATATCTTCAGGATTGTAGTTTATAAAATCCAACTAAAATCAGTAGGATAATTAAAAGGAGATAATCAAATCATGATCCAATAAAATCCTTTCACCTCTACTAGTTGTGTCAAAGTGTAACAGTCTGTTCGAGCCACTGGCTGAAGACATGGCACTGCCCTCCCCCTTCCCATTCTGTTCAACTCCAACCCTTCTTTTCTTCTTGGGCTGGACTTCCCTCAGGTCATCCTCTAACCAGTCATCTGATAGATACTCTTCCTCGGGAACCAGGGCCATCCTGGTATTCAAGGAAACCTCATGTGGACTGGTGTCCTGCATATGTGATAATTCATGGAAAAGGGTTTTGGAGCTGCCAAGGCCTCGGATGGCACTGCAATACTCCTTACTACCAAAGACAGAAGGCGCAGCAGCCTCTTTGATATGTTCTCTACTTGAGTCAGGGATTAAACTGGCTTCCTGGGTTGGGGCCACTTCCTTTTGATTTGGGGCCAGTGTGAAACTTGTTCTTGGGCGAACAGGCCGGAGAGGGCTGATAGAACAGTCTAAATCGCTGTCATCTGAAGAGCTACTGTTGGTCTGAAAGAGACACATATATCAATATCAGTCACTTTTCTGTTAATACTGAAAATTCAAATTCAATGCTATTTAATGAAACCCATTAGATTTCATGGAATCATCTAATCTTTAAAAAAGGTTTAATGTATTCCATTCAAATTAAACTTATATGTTAAATTCAAACCATAAAAATCTCTAACATTTAATCCATTTTACTATTTAGTGTGAAATACAACCACTTCTCCAAAATTGACAAGCAAGACAATTATCTCTTAAATAAACAAATTTCTGCTCCCTCCTTCTATCAGTCTGCTCACTTCTCACTCGCCCTCTCTCTTTTTTTTACCCCATATAGAACATTAGCTTCTGTTCCCCTGGTTCTGTGGCACTTTGTCGAGCCATTATAGCGCCTCTGTGTGGGACTGTTGGGTACTGTGTTCCTTGGACAAGTTTGGCTAGAGGAAAGGCCTCCTCCTGGAGGTAGCTGTAGCTCAGAGTACTCGGCATCAAAAAGCTGGCTGTCCTGTAGGACGCTGAAAGGCTTGGCTGTAGCAGGACCAATAGACACTGTGACAAAGTGAAATAAACAGGAGGAAGGGAAAACACTGATCACAAGGTATAACACCTTTTCAGAGGATTGAAGCATAGGTGGACTTTTTAAATCTTATTATAAAATCATTTAAAAATCATGCAGAAAAACTTCAATCTTCAGTATTGACAAGCTTATTAATTTGCTGAATCTTCAACATAGCCCAGTGAAGCAATTCTTTTAGCAATCAAAAACTATAATTTACAACGGATATAAAAAGTCTGCAAAACCCTGTTAAAATGTAAGGTTTTGTGACCAATCCTCTGATTACAAGATGACTGGTCTACCTCCTGAGTAATGTCACCCTTTAAGTGTGCACACTCTTTTATAATTGGGGATGTGGCCATGTTCAGGATTAACCCATCCCATTTGAACTCATATTAAATAGAAACAAATATACACCTACCATAAATCAAAGTGACTGTGATTAATACAAAATAAAGTTCATCTGTTCCATTTGTCATTTCATTTTATCCTCTTTTTTCCCCACCGGAATTCCCCAAGTTGCCTACTGCTGGGTCTGTCACTTTGATACCCCTCTAGAACGTCAACAGGAAGGAGGAAGCCGTAGAATGTCTTCTCCAAGTCCCATGACGATTAGCCCTCGCTATTTCACACATTGCTGTCTCGCGGGGAAAGCACAGTAAGAAAGAAAGAAAGGATTCCCTTATCAGTCCCGCAAGGGGAAATTTGTTCTCTGCATTTTTGACCCAACCTATTGTATAGGAGCAGTGAGCTGCCAACATATGGCGCTCGGGGAGCAGTTAGGGGTTAAGTGTCTTGCTCAAGGACACCTCGACATGCTGTATGCAGGACCGGGGATCGAACCTGCAACCTTCCGATTGCCAGACGACCGCTCTACCCACTGAGCTATGCCGCCCCAATAGTATTTATATTATTTATATGTATACTAAAGTGTGTGTGTGT
>OMLC01103182.1:0-20980 GCA_900302585.1 Regalecus glesne | reverse complement strand
TGTGTTGGGATGGGTTACATCCAGAGGGTGAATATACCCAGAGGGATCAATAAAGTATATCTTAACTTATCTTAATCCAGAATTCTTTCTTCTTTAGATCATAAGGAAAGGAAAGGAAAGGATTCCCTTATCAGTCCCGCAAGGGGAAATTTGGATTTCTCTGCATTTTTGACCCAACCTATTGTATAGGAGCAGTGAGCTGCCAACATATGGCGCTCGGGGAGCAGTTAGGGGTTAAGTGTCTTGCTCAAGGACACCTCGACATGCTGTATGCAGGACCAGGGATCGAACCTGCAACCTTCCGATTGCCAGACGACCGCTCTACCCACTGAGCTATGCCGCCCCAATACTTTGCCCCAGTACTTTGCTGTTGAAGGAGAACAAAGTAGGGTACTTTCCGCTCACTTAACTGCAAGTACCCGGATGACCCAGAGGGGGACACTAGCAAACCCAGAATACTTTATCCAACCTAAACCCTATACCCATGTGAGGCTTAGCCAATTATGCCCCACTAACCATGGACCTCCGGCAGTGGTTTCAGCTGTTCCTTTAACTCTTTCCTGACATCTTCTTGGTTTAATCTAACTGCAAAAGCCACAGTCCACAACTCTACTTTAAAGCAAAAAAAACTGTAAATGAAAGGGCATCTAGCCAGGAGTTAGGATATGGACAAGCCAAGGCTGGGAATGAATGATGAATCAAAGTGCTTACCCCCCCTTGATGGTGCTTTCCTCAGCACCCTTTCTGTAGCCACACACTCTTGCCTTGTTTCCTGGTCCAGCTCTCTTCTGTACATCTTTTCCCATTGGTGCAGTGTGTCTATGGGCGTCTCCCCCTGAGGTGTGGAAGGAAAAATAACAATGACGTAAATACAGACCTTGGAATATACAAAAGACAGCATTTAAAAGACAAACACACACACACCTTGGAGTTACACTGAGTAACAGAAGCCCCTCGTTCTACTAATAGTCTGGCCACATTTAAGTGACCGCATGCAAGGGCGTCATGAAGAGGTGTCACCCCCTCACACAAGGGACCGCCAGCATCATTGATGTTGGCACTATGCTCCAGAAGAAATGCCACGATGTCTAAACATGAAAAATTAAAGAAAGAACAAGAATAAAAAGACAGCAATCTTCAGTTTGATACAAATAAAACAGATGTATAGCGGAGTTGTTTCAAACAACAATGAAATCAGGTTTCATTAACTTTCATTAATATAAATTCAATCAGTTACCAGGGTGACCATGATTACAGGCCTCATGTAAAGGAGTCCAGCCACAGTAGTCCCTGGGGTTGACTGGGTGACCCTTGGATACAACAGGGAAATAGAAACTAAGTAAAAATTTCACAGAAATTAAAACCATTGATACATGTTTTCTCTACAAATCACATATTATAAAGATATGTATAACATTTTAGATTGAGAAGTCATGGCCCAGGGGGTAGAGCGGTTGTCTGGCTATCGGAAGGTTGCAGGTTCAATCCCCGCACCTACAGAGAGGCGTGTCGGAATGTGCTTGAGTAAGACACTGATACCATAATTTCTCTGCCCTGTGATAGACTGGTGACATTTCCAGGCTGTATCCCCGCTTCTTGCCTAGTGAGAACTGAGATAATCTCAAGTTCCCCTGTGACCTGATTTCAGATAAACATTTGACAATGGATGGATGGATAACATTTCAGCTTTCCTGGAGTGCAATGTGACTCGTAAGTATCAGCAGGAGTCGCTGAAAGGTACTGATACAAGATAAACAAATCCTCCCTAAACCTATTGGTGAGATTTCTATTTTCAAAAATGTGGAGGCTGGGCTTGCTGAATTGTTTTTTAATCTCTTTTTTTTACATCTATACCAGCTCCATCACTCCAACCGAGCCCCCCCCAAAAACCTCAGCAGGCAATTCCAGTCCTCAGCAAACTACAGAGCAACAGCAGCAAACTATATTTACTGATTGTCTGAAAAAATTATCACCAAAATAGAGGAAATAATTCAAGTGGAATTGCAACTTGCACTTTTAAAACACCAACCATAAGTACATATAAGCAATTGATAAGAAGAAAAAAATTGTGAACTCAGGAAATAACTCAGACTGAGTATGTAAGACCTGAATGAGAGAGGTCAGAGACCAGTAGGAGGCTGAAAACTCTTCCTTATGAACTGTAGTTAATTCTATGGTGCATAAGTTTTTATTTCTTACCTGCTCAACGAGATACTGGACCTGTTTCAGGTTGCCATCTATACATGCTCTGTGGAGGGACGTCTCACCCTTCTCATTCCTTCTGTTCCACTGAATGATTAGGAGAGAGAAGGGAGGAGCAAGAAGTAAAGAGAGGGAAAGGGTAAAATAGGAAAGATTTATGAAAGGGATTACTAAGATGAGAATTTCTTGAGCAAATTGACATAAGATTTGGATAAGACATACATTAGATACATGTATATCTGATTTAGCCCCTTACCCTGCCGTTATTCCTCCTTCCAGAAATTGCTTTGGAGTAGCCCTCGAGATCATCATCTAAGAGACAAAAATGGAAACCTCTGGAATAAATAGCAAAATATTCCATGGTAGAAATAATCAATGTTTGGCCAATTGCATAATTCTCCTAAAATAAACTATGCTTAGAAAGGACAGAGTCTAACTGGTTGAAATATATAACCTACCTGAGTCTGAGAGGGGGATGTCACTGTCCTCCAGAGGTTCACTATTCTCCATCTCCTCTTCCGCATTCTCCTCTTCCTCACTTTCATTTCCATTCAAACCTTCTGAGGCACATAGCTCTTGGAGCCTGGCCTCAGTGTCATCAACGTGTGTTGAGCCACACCGTTTCTGAGCAGCTAGCCACAGCTTAAGTACACGCCTCTATACCAGGAAGGATAATCAGATTGCTTATATACTGCTTCCCACTTCAAAAATTCTGATCATTTTTTAGACCTTGATTTTGTCCAACAGGACATCAAGTCTACAATCAAGTAAAATAAAGTTATTTTAGTATCAGGGCTTAAAAACCTCAAAAAATCTCATAACCTACAAACTATCTTGTTTATTTTTCATGTTTAATATTTTCCAAAACTTCTACAACTACTTCTGTAATAGTGATCATTATTACACAACTGCAGAAGACATATTAATGCAGTCTCTTGTGCTGTAATGTCTTTATGTCAACAATCCCAAATCAAGCCCACTCACCTGCAGTCTAGCCTGGCCAGCTCCCTGGGCACAGAGTAAAGCAGCACTGTAGCTGCTTTCTATATCCTGAGATACACAGACACTTTCCTCCTGGGATGCTGCAATGTTCAGCCAGGACCTACATTCCTAGGAAAGACATGCCCAGATGCTTAACTAGCATAAACAAGTTAAGGCATTGAATAAATACAGTATATGCAGCTATGAATTGTTTGCATCAGTTGAACCAATGAACTAGCAGATATTCTGCACTGGTAGAGTATGCAACTCCTCGGGCGTCATGGATTCAATTCCACCATGGGGTATCAGGAAAGGCCATCTGGCCTTAATACCCCATGCTCAGGTAAACAATAAAAAAAGAAAAAATCAATTTAAGATCCCCTTATCAATCAGTCCCACAAGGAGAAATTTGGAATTCTGTTAATTTTAACCCATCCTATTGTATAGGAGCTTGAGCTGCCACCATATGGGGCTCGGGGAGCAGTTAGGGGTTAAGTGCCTTTCTCAAGGACACCTTGACATGCTTTCTGCAGGCCCGGGGATTGAACCTGTAACCTTCCGCTGGCCAGACAATCACTCTACCCACTGAGCTATTCCACCCCCTGTGGAATGTGATGCAGTCACTGTAAAATGGTTTGAGTGGTTGCTAAACTAGAAAAGCATTACATAAAAATTGGCCCATTTACGATTTCAAATTTTAAGGGCCCTAAACTGCCAAAGGCCCAATCACCTGGAGTCAGAACATTTAGGCTTACGTCGGAGTCACAACAAATGCAAAATTAAAATAAGCTTTAATCCTTGATCACCAAATTTCTAATTAATGAAAATAAGGATGGCACCATTCAGTTCTTTTGTACCTTGACAACATTTTAGTGTGCATAAAATGGATATGTAAGAGATAAATGCAAGGAAAACTTGAAAAATATCAGGGCCTACCTCAATAGGGCTACTCTGTCTTAAGGCAAGCTCTTGTTTATAGTGCTCCACTGCCTTGTCATATTGCTTCAGGTCTGAATGGGTGGCAGCAAGAGACACATGGATGACGGCCAGCTCCCTGGCAGGCTTCCCTAGCGCCTTGGCACTGGACAGCTATCAATAAAAACAGCAACACATTCTTGTTGTTCATTGTTGTGGCATTAAACTGTAAATTAAAGTTAAATCAGAATTTAGGGGAAAAAAAGGAAATTAATAAGAGTTGTTCAGCAAAAATAAAAGTATTCTTTACAAAACATCTGCATGTGGTTAAGCTGCAGTCAAATTTACATGTGTTTCTCTCACCTGAGCTTGGTATGCATCCACAGCTTTGCTGTAGCAGCCAACCTTACAGTACAGGTCACCTAGTTGCTCTGCTAATCCAACGGCTTCATGGGAATGCTGTCCCTTTCCAAGATCATCCCCTGCCTCTTCCTCTAACTGGCAGCCCTTATCCGCTATGATATTATAGTCACAAAGAAATAAAGCATGCTTAATTTTCAAAAAAAAATCTGCAGAAATATTAGTGAAAATATCAACAAAATCAACAGACCTCTGTGCCCCCTGAACGTATCAAAAGCCCCCCCCAACCCTGCACTGTCAGCCACTCTCTCACACACATGTAAATATTGAAATCTACATGTTCAATTATGCTAGTGCATGTAAAGCACATGGCAATGTAACGTCTGATTCTGACACTGAACATAAACTATCTTGGAAAACAAATATTTCAAAGAACACAAAATATTTAACTAAATAAAATGAATCAAAACCCTCTTTCTTACCATATTTAAATGCCTTCTTCACTGACTGTCTGTCCTGTGGTTGCTGGGAGCCAAGCAGAAAGGCCTTCTTAAGGGACCGTCTGGCAGCTGTGAAGTCACCTAAACACAGTTGCACCTGTGAATAAATATAATGGGAATACACACATATAATAATTTGAATTCACAATTGCTTAGAAAGACTATAATTAAAAATATTTTTTGCCATGGGTTATTTTCTTATCTTATTCAACAATAAGTTCTTAACCTTGCCAATACAGTGAAAGCACTCGCTTTCACTGAACTTGTCTTTGATCTTCCTGGCACATTCCTTGGCCTGCTCTAGGCTGCGCACAGCATTAGAATGCTGTCCAGTGCGGAAGTAGATGTTTCCCAGGTTAAAGTTGGCACGGTACAGATCTTCCATCAGCTGGTTCTTCCTGTGCAGGTCAAGGATAGAGGATAGGCAATACAATTAACACTTGATAAAGCAGACTTAAAGCAAACTATTTTCCACAAGGATACAGGGGATCTGTTAATGATTGTAAACAATCACAAACATGTGACCAAGTTTGCCCTTACTCCGCAATGAAGATGCTGCGTCGGATGAACTCACTGCAGCGCTTGGGCTCCCCCAGGTGATCAGAGACTAAACCCAGATTGAGAAAGAGACGTGCCTTCATCTCACTAAGCTCCCGCTCTGGCACAGTGCCTAGAAGGGGTGGAGGGCGAGAAAAAAGGCATTATAAAATATTAAATAGGACAAACAAATCATTTAGTCTCATGATTACACACAACTGCCTTTTTGGAATTACCTTTTACTGGCTAAGTTGACATAAATTGTTGAGTACAGATAAAAAATGAAAAAAATAAGGAGAGATTTTTCAATGAAAGCTACTAAATCGTAATTTGTCTTTTTATTCACATATGCAAAGGACAGGGTAATGTGTTAGCGCAAAGCCCACAGAGGCAATACATTTATGACAATGGGCTACACAAATAAAATTGAGTTGATATATTTTCTTTTATTATTTGTGAATTTGATGAAGACCCTTGAGCGGCTGGTCCTTGGTCATCTCCACCCCCTGGTGAGCCCAGTGATGGATCCACTTCAGTTTGCCTATCAACCTTGCCTTGGAGTGGATGATGCTGTCATCTTTCTCCAACACCAAACTCTGTCTCACCTGGAGAAGTCTGGGAGAACTGTGAGGATCATGTTCTTTGATTTCTCCAGTGCTTTTAACACCGCCAAGCCTGCACTTCTGTGGGATAAGCTGGAGCACACAGGGGTGGACCATCACCTCACACCATGGATTCTAGAATACCTCACCAACTCCTCACAGTATATGAGGACACCGGGCTGCTTATCCAACATGGTTCTTGGAGTGTGGGGCCCCCAGAGGGAACAGTCCTGGCTCCTTTCCTCTACACCCTGTACATTGAAGACTTCTCTCATAACTCACCCACCTGCTACCTACAGAAGACTCTGCAATTATTGACCTCATCACAGATGATGATAACAGAGAGTATAGAGAGCTAATTCAAGACTTTGTGGACTGGTGCCTGCAGAAGCCTCTCCAGATCAATATGGGCAAAACCAAAGAAATGGCGGTAGAGTTTTGCAGCTGCACGAACTCCTCTCTGACACCGGTGAATATCCAGTGGATGGACATTGAGATGGTGACATCTTACAAGAGCCTGGGTGTTCACTTCAACAATGAACAGGACTGACCACTTGATAACAGTGTATAAGAAGCAGACTGTATCTGCTAAAGAGACTAAGGTCTTTTGGAGTGCAGGGGGCACAGCTCAAGACATTTTACAACACAATGGTGGCACCAGCCATCTTATATGGGGTGGTCTGCTGGGACAGCAGCATCTCAGCTGTGGATAGGAAGAGACTTGATAAACCGGTTAAGAAACCTAGCTCTGTCCTGGGATGCCCCCTTCAACGCCATGGAGGTCGTGGGAGAAGGGAGGATGATGGCTAAGCTGTCATCCATGATGGCCAATGGTTCTCACATCATGCAGGACTACATAAATAGACTAGAGTGCTCCTTCAGTGGCAGGTTACTCCATCCAAGGTGTTTGAAGGAGCGTTTCCACAGGTATTTCTTTCCTGCAGCGTCAGACTATATATTCAGCACTACTCCCCAAACAGACCAAATTCAATAGATGAACAACTGGATCACATATCATTTAATTAACTCGAGTGTATTTTTTCTGTTGATACTGTATATAGTGTTCATATCCCCCCTCGTTTAAATTGCTGTTACATATTATACCTTAGATTTATGCCTCTCTGATTGTGCTTCCCACTTTGATGTTGTAACACTGTAATTTCCCTCTGTGTGACTAATAAAGGAATATCTTATCTTATAGCGCAGTGATTTCACATGGAGTATCGTCCCCTCTGTCCATGGACCACAGATGAAAGTTAGCTTAGCTATGTAAGCTATGTATATCTAGAACAATATATTTATTGAGCACTGTTCCTGTAAAAAATAAACAAATATATATAAAATAAATCTGTCTGGACACACAAATGCATGCGTACATAAATCCAAACACACTCTGACATGCTCACACACCTTGCAGGCGCTCATCTACAATGGCTAGACTCTTTCGGAAGGCATCCTCTGCTTGGTCTAAACTCTTCCTTGATTGGTCTGACTCATAACGAAACAGGAAGGTTCGACCAATGGTGGCAAGCGCCCTCTGCTCCTCAGCATGATCTCTAACAGAGCGAGCCAAATCCAGGTGACATCTCTGGTGCTGGAAAAGAGAAATAAATACCATAGATCACCTTCCTTGAAATCCATGTATGAGTTGATGTGATCCTCCAAAACATGCAGCTGAAACCGGCCTGTGTCACTCCATAACATACCAACAAGGTAAGACCTTAAATCTTAAATCAAAAATCCTTTAATAAAAGTGGTTCCATTTACCACTTATTAAGAAATTAGAATTGCAGTTCACTTCTATTAGATTAACAGTGTATGCAAATATTGTTGTCTTCAATTGTCGAATGAAGTAAGACTGAAGATGTCACCTGTTTGAGTGATGAAACATTTCTGAATAAACTGCTTATCCAGTTGAACTGATTCGCCTTTTTTTAATTCACATACCTGGATTATTGAGCATGCATCAAAACAACAAATTAAGACATTCCACTCACTTTCAAAGCAGCCTCGATGTTCCCCATCTCAGCGAAGCATTCTCCAATTTTGCGATGAGCCACGGCTCTTCCAATCACATCGTTCAACACCTCAGATAGTGCCAACTCCTGCTTGTGTTCCTCAATGGCGGTCTCATAATCACCTGGGATCACAAGAGTTTACATAGGGGTGAATGCTGAAATTTCATCTTTGTTTGATGAAAGACCATTCAAGATTCAAGAACTTCATTGTCATTATGCAAACGCAACAGGAATACAATTGCTCCCATGTAAAAAGATGGATTGAATGAAGAGAGCAAATTTTATTGTATGTATGTACAATGACAAATAAAGTTTTTCTTTCTTCTAAAAAAATCTATTGGATCAAAGAGTCATGCTGGACCCTATCCCAGTAATCATTGGGCGAAAGGCGTGAAAACACCCTGGACAGGTCACCATTCCATCAAAGAGCAATTACAGTCAGTACTTTGCTCATGGACACTTCGACACACTTTCTATAGGGCCGGGGATTAAACCACGAATCTTTTGACAACCACCCTACCTCCACATCAGCTAAAGTAAATTCAGGATACAATGGACAGATTGACTGGCTCAATGCGACATTTGAGTAAATATTGTACAAGTTGCACAAAATCAAAGGTAGCTGCACCTCATTCTCGTCAGATTGAGGGTATGTCTGATTTCTTTAGTGGCACAGCTTTTCAATAGCTGCTTTTCAGACCATGAGCAATAGACAAAAGTTGAAGAATGGGCGAAAGCAAGAAAAGTGTATTTGAGAACATAAATGGATGTACTTTGAGGAAGACCATTATTACCATTCCTGGACAGCAGCTCCCCTAGTTGATTGCAGATGCTGGCTTCCTCAATGATTTTGTTACCCATCTGGGCTTTGCTCTTGGCTTTGCGTAGCTCTTGATGAACAAAAAACAGATGGTTATGGTCTTAGTTGAAATATGGGACCGAATCGATATTCAAATTTCAGCAAAAGAAAAGGTAATTGAGTAAAACTTACGTTTTAGCTCCCGTGCGTAGCTCATCTTGTCGCCCCTGAGGTATCGCTAACGTTAGCAACAAGATTTCAATGTAGCGCTCAAAACCGTAAGCTGATAAAGTCAATATACGATAACGTAAGCTAAGCTTTGCTTATATCAAGTGTGAAATACAAAGTAACCACAAAAACCCTTTCATTGCGTGTCAGAGACATTCTGGATAAGCGATGGTACGAAATCTCTCCCATTAGAATGTCAACATTTCTTTAAAACGACTATAGCGGCCATGGATATCCTGAATGATTCACAGCTGCCCGCCACTGCTGTTAGGACCAATGGCTGCTACAGCGGCTGTTGATTGGCTGACGCTATCACGGTGGTGAATTATAACCCATCATCGAATATGGGGACATAATTTTGAATGAATCACATTTGTAACCTTTATTCAGTTAAAAAATGATATTCATAAATTTCTGTACAACACAAACACATTCAAATACATTTGAAAATATATACATATATAGACCAGGAAAAGACTACATAAAATGGGAAGTGATGACCCGCCTTAATTTGTCTCTGATTGGCTAGTACTCGTTGCCTTGTGCGGTTATAATGGTTAGGTTAGATACGATTGGTTAGGATTGGGAAAGAATATCAGGGTAAGCCAATCAGAGGTAGAGAATGGTGGGTCAGGATTTTGCCATCCTAGGGAAAAAAACACGTCCAGTTATCTCCTTATTAATTCTTAATAACTTGAAGTAAGTGCAGATTTAAAATTCTAACTGATCCTACTAAGGTCCATGTATCAAAGTATTAACAAAATATGAGAAATAAATGATTAGAAATACCTTCTGAGCTATGCCACCTAAATTATACATTTCATTATCCTAAATTCAATATCTGTAAATATATGTGTTGTAATGGAGTCCTTGTTTTTGATGTATGGTTCTTATTTTACCTAGTTTTGGGGTGTGGGCTGAACCTCTACTGCACAAATGTGGGCTTGTGGGGTGCTCCCGCTCAAATTGGTGAGTACCTGCTGACAGTGGTCTGAGGATTGAGAAACTACAAACTTGCAACAGGGTGTTGGGCGACAAAGGCTCATTGATAATATGAGGGCAATGAAGGCTTTCCCATCTGGTCCAAACTGACAGAAAGTCTACTGCGGCTTAGGTCACAGAAACATTTCATGATGGCTACGGGAGAAATGTGCCGATGATGACCCCTGTCCACGGTCAAAAGTGCCTGTGTGTGAGCTTAGAACTTAACCTTGCAGCACCAGAGGAAGGTAATCTGGTCTGATGAGTCCTATTTTCCGTTAGATCACATGGATGGCTCTGTACATGTGCCCTTTACACAAGGAACTGGTGGCACCAGGATGTACTGTGGGAAGACAAAAAGTCAGTCATGTGATACTTTGGGCAGTGTTCTGCTAGGTCCGGCCATTTATGTGGAGATCAATTTAACATATGCAACCTACCTAAACATAGTAGATCAGGTACACCCCTTCATGGTAATGGTGTTCCCTGATGACAGTAGCCTCTTTTAGCAGGATAATGCACCCTGCCACACTGCACACATGTTCAGGAAGGGTTTGAGGAACATAATGAAGTGTTCAAGGTATCGCCATGGCCTCCAAGTTATTCAGATAACAATCTGACTGAGCACCTGTGGGATGTGCTGGACCAACAAGTCCGATCCATGGTGGCTCCACCTAGCAACTCACAGGACTTGAGTGATCTGTTGCTCATATTTTGGTATAAGATTTCACAGGACACCTCCTTCAGGGGTCCTGTAGAGACCATGCCTCAGTGGGTCGGTGCCACTTTGGTGGCATATGGATAGTGTATTAGGTAAGTGGTCATACGTTTTGGCTCATCGGTCTACATGTGCGTATGGATAGCAAAACTGAAATACAAACTTTATATTGGTTCAGCATAAAGCCCGTGTCATTGACTGTTTTTCAGCCCGTCAGAGCAGAAATAATTTTATTTGATGAGTTAGGGCAACAGCTGGACCGGCTGAGAGCCAAAGAAGCCTCTCACATCAGAGTGATCTCTCCATGCCTCTCTGTTTGATTCTGGATCCCCACCACATCGACCTCACAAATGAGCGCGCTGCATCATTATGAGAATTGGTGTTTCTGGGCGGTGCAAACTAGAGTGGAGCACATCAGAGCACAGGATATATCTGAGCAGAGCACTGAGAGGCAGGCACATCCATCGCTGGAGGGATCAAATCTGTACCATCTGACACACAAGGATTTATGGGTTTAGTCAAAATTGCTTTTCCCACTGTGGAGATTAAGCACCGTGGGATGTTTTTCAGTCAGGCCATAGACTAGCCTGCTGTAGCTGCTTGCCATTGCCGTTGCTTGTCACTGCTGTGTCTTCTCCCACTCAGCGGGACCTGATGCTGAAGAAGACAATGTCTCAGGAACACAGAGTGCTCTCAGCCCTGACGGGACGTCGTTTTTGACTGGTAGGAGAGGTCCTGTCCACTGGGGAATGTGCACCATGCAGGCGGATGCTGTCCTTGTGCTGTTTTGTGTTTGGCTGGTGGGTGTAGCTGGAAAATCAGCCCAGCCCAGGGGTCACAAGCTGGAGACCTACAAACAAAGCAGGTATTGTCACAAAAAAAGGTGAATGTACAATCTGTCAAAAGACAAATGCTTGGGTTTAACCTTCACTATGAGATATTGCATTATCCACAACAATATTTCCGTTTTCTGGATCATGATCTGAATTGAAAAGATATTTCCCTGCAATAGCATTAGATAATTATTTCTAATTCAAACTAATATCACACGATGTCATCCAGTGTTTTCCTATATCAGCTGTGCTGCTCCCTCCCCCTCTGGAATCAGACTTATTCAGACAGCAGATTGGAGAGGAGATAGAGGGAGACCTAAATCCCCACATCTATTTCTGTACTTTTGGTGAATGCTGTGTTCTCTTGTCCTTTAACTGCTGTGGGCCCATGACTGGATGCTTTACCACTGGCGACTGATGCAGTCAATGTCACATATGTGGAGCTCATTATTGCCTCATTGATCACACCGTGTTGGTTAAGTGTAAGGTCAGGATCCCAGAAGAATCCAAATTACAAATTGAATGGATTTTAAATCTGAGATCACCATAAGGAGTATATGTTAAATGTCCTGTGTTGTCTTGCTGCTGTTGACTCTCATCCTCTGTTCACACAGTAGGGCTTTTGTATTGAAATCCAAGAGATATTCAGGAGATACTGCCTAAGATGTGAAATTGTATTTGGGCCAGGGGGGAGGAAGTGGCACATTCTTAGTTGTTATTTCAAGTTGGAGGAGACAAACTGTTGATGCTCAAGTCATTCTGACTTTCATCAGACTGGTGGACTTCATGAATTCTCGGAACAAAGAACAATTTTGGTGATGCTGAAGTTTTGGAAAGGCAGCACTGGATAACCATGTCTTGAGTATTTGTCAAACTGAACTACTCTTTCAATTCATGAAGTGTAAGGAAGTAAAACCTGCTCTTCGAATGATAATACACCAGGAATAACCTCCGTGGACTGGATTCCTTTCCGACCATGTGACATCCCTGTCAGCTAAAACGACACATTGAATATTTAGTCGTGTTGTATAAAAGTGACTCGGCTTGCATGAATCTTGACAGATTCCCGGTGCCTGTGGTCTCAAAAGCCAAGCAGTCTTAGCATTAATCCCCAGTGAAGACGATAAGGCTCTCCTCCCAGCAGGGGAAGTGTGGCACAGGATGCCTTCAACTTCGCTATCAGCGCTGAGTGATTTATACCCCTTTAATGTATTCCACAAACCCTTTCATATCATAATCCCTCTGCCTTTTCCCCTTTAGATACTGTATCAGCTCGATGCCACGACTGCAGCTATTTATACATCACAGACAAATAAAACATATCAAACTGGCAGATGTTGGAGATTTTCATCTCCTGCAAAAAATAACCGTGGCAGAATTTGCCGAGGGCTTGTTTGGGAAAACGAGGGCACATAGCTGTCAGAGTGTAAGTCACTGTCGGCGTCAATCTGATCTACCCGGGATAGAGAAAGGACGATATGGATACTGAGGGACGTTTGTGTGTTTGACAATACCACGATGGAGTAATCTTTGTTTGCATCTCGAGAATCCCCTGTGAAATCACATTCGCTCAAAATGATAATCTCATCCGTGAAGTGCTTAAAATCATCATTAATGCAGAGAAGAGGAAAATCCGAATTACCCTGTAGAGAATCAGTGAAGGACAGGATGAAACACCACACTGCTCATATTTCCACCGTGCATTCTGTTCCTCTATATCAACACATTAAGCACCGCATCCCTTTGTCTCGCTTTCAGATCTGCACCGCTCACTTCATCTCTCAGCTGCTTCCAAGTTATCTCATATCCGACCATCTCCCAGCATTCAGCCCTTATGTACATAGAATACCAGCCAAATCTGAAACTCAGATTGCTTGCTGCAGAGGATTTAACCATCTTGTTTGTTTAATAGCACTGGCTTTACTCTTCTTCCAGTGGTCCTTTTTCTCTGGTGTTTACTCAGAGCATGAAATTGCAAATCTTCTTTCTGCACTGACAGCCACCGGTTGCTGTTGGTGTGGGATGCGGGAGTTGAAATCACATTACTTAAGTCTATTTCAATGCTTGCCTTCAAGAGGAGGAAAGCAGGAGATCCAAAGAGAGAAGATAGAGTCTGCTTATGGTGGGTGGGGGTAGTCAAGAGGATCAACCCGCGTCCAAGGACCATGATGTCTGATGTGACACAGCTGTTCCTGCAACTATAGCTGGATTTTAAATGGTAACCATCGGTTATCAGGTTTGAAAGGAAGAGTGATGGCGGCACACTGGACCTTTTCTGGACAACATGTTGATCTGCTTAATGTCACCATGTCTAAAAGTATAAACCACATGATCCGTCTACCTGTCTATCTGTCTCTATGTCTGTCTATCCATCTCTCTCTCCCTCCCTTTCTCTCTCTCTCTTTCCCCACCCATCCATCCATCCATCAATCCCTTACCCCTCCCTCCTTCTCTCTCTCTGTCTCTCCATCCATCCACCTACCAACTCGTCCATCCATCACCATATATAACATGGGGCGTGAGCACTGCTGACTGTTTGGTGTAAAAAAAAAAGAAAAGACAGAAATTCTACGTGTGCAGCCAGTCACAGTATAGTCACCATAGCAGTGACATGTCACTGGTGCACCGGGAAACAGGGTCGTGTGTAAATCTGAAGCGACTCGTGGCATGGCGGCTGCAGTCATGTTGTCTGGGATTGGCCCCGGGGGACTCTAGCCCATTCACTTTAATAGTGTATCTCTGTCGAGCCCTCTTCCAACCAGCTATATAGGACTGCAGCATCAATGTGGTCCAGACAAGACCCAGAGGTCGGCCTGGGAGAGCGACGTCCAGACTACGGCCTGTTGTGTGACGCAGGCAGGAAGTGAGGGGATTCTGCCAGGAGGATTAGGGACCAGCTGCTGGATGGACAGAAAATAGTAGCATCCATAGCCCATCAGAACTTAGCAGTTAGCACCCAGAAAACACATCTTTTATTTTAATCTCCATCATTTTCATATTTCTCCGCTTGCTTTATTCCAGGCTTATCTATTCCTACCATTAATGATTCTGTGTGCAACTTTAACAGATATCTGCTTTTTTTAAGCCTCTGTCCTGTTTCCCACCTCGTGGGTCTATTAAAGGAATAGCTAAACTGATCTTATCTCTCATTTTATATCCATGTTTTCCTGTCATTATCTCCCATTGCCAACTTTCTACTTTTCTCCTTTTCTGGACCTTAAACTCCATCTGTATCAACACTGGCTGTTCCACGGATGTGACCCTGTGTGTCATGGCACACTCTATTCCATTAATCCCCTTTTTCGATCTGTCAGAGTTCATCTTATTTTCCATTTGTGACGTGGAAAATACTGTGTAAAGAGACAAGTGTGCCGTTCATCAACCTTGAGCACAGACATGAGAGGGAGGGGCTGGATCCTCCCAAACTGGACACCGTAGGGAGTGCACAGTGTGATCTGTGGATCAAATGTCTGTGACGCAAGCGGACATGTTGGTGCTCCTTAGACTGTGAGGGGTGTAGAAAAGTGAAAAGTGTTTAAAAAAACACAAAAAACACACAGCTGGCAAAGGGGAGGACAGTAAGTAGGGTGGTCATCTGATAATTGCAAGGTTGGAGGTTTGATTCCCCGGTTCCTTCAGAAAGTGTGTCGAAAGGTCCTTGAGCAAGACACTGAACTTCCTAACTGCTTGAGAGAACTGATGAAAAATTAGCCTGGTGGCTAAATCTGGCATATTTACATTTGAGTCTAAAATGTTCATTAACATGCACTGTCCCTATAAGAAGGGGCTACTATTTATTTCAGGCAGTGCTTTTTGAGTCATTTAATCCTGCACTTCATTCTGATGTTACATCCAAAGTGTTATTGTATTTTGTATTAATGTATTGTATTACTGTATCTTAAGTAGGTGATTAACAGTGTTTTCTGTTGTCTTTTGAAAGGTGCTATAGAAATTAACGTTTTTGTTGTTTAAATTATTATTATTATTATTAATAATAATAATAATGACGATGATGAAAATAATAATATTGATAATAATAATTGCTGTGGTACTTTACAGGTCTAGAAGAGACACCTCAAAAATGGATGGGGGCGGAGGGCACAAATCTGGAAGGTCAGTTTTGATTAAAAAAATATTTAACATGAAATAATTCCGAAATGAAAATATTACCCAATGTTCATAAAGTTCAAATTGTATAGTTTATGCTTACTTAAATGCTAAGGTAGTGGATTTTCCTGGGAGTCAACTGTTGCCACTTCCCCCTATCTCTCAACAGCCCCATCTTCAAAAGAAGTCCAGACATGACAAAATCTCCAATGACAAAATCTGAGCAGCTTCTAAGAATAGATGACCACGATTTCACCATGAGACCCGCATTTGGAGGTCAGAGAGCTCGTATGTCATTTGGGCCTATTATCATATTTCTGCAGATGAACACAACAGTCCACGCCTTAACCCCATACTGCCACTAGTACATCATCATGATGTTATTACTGCTGGTTCTGGATATCTGGGTAAGAGTGCTTTATTTAGTCAGCATGGACCACATAAGGTTTTTTCATTAAAGCGACCTACATGCTGCAGAGAGACTACTGGTCGGTCATCAACACTACACAGCCAAGATCCTTACGGTGGTCATGGGTTTGGGGCAAATAGTCTTAAAGGCTTATCTCTTAGAAACCTTAATGATGCCATCCATGCAAGCTGTGCGTGGATTTCTCTGTCCAGCAGGCGACTGTTGCCCTGGCAGTAGCACACACAGACACACACTTAATGCATCCATCAACACGACGCGGATGCTGTGCTTCTGCTTTTGTGTTTACATTACAGAAGGATTTGGCGCTAGCTTTTTAGAATGCTGGATTATATCCATAAAAAGAAGCACAGGCTGTTGGTTTTCACGTTGGTAGATATTAATACCAGGAGGATATTTTCTACCACTCTTTATACATCTTTTCAGCCAAATAGTCACACAGTACTTTGCATGTGAGCATAAGTGGACAAGCAAATTCAGTCATGACACCAGCCACATTGATGATAGGAGGGAGAGGCATGGTGGTTTTAATCTGATGTCTAGTTTCAGCTATGGCTGTGATTTGTCAGTATTTTTCTCACAAGCACCGTGCTGTGAGGGGCCATCGTAGCATCCTTTACGTTTCAGTTGCAGATTATAAAATGGTCCTTTCAGAGCGTGCTGAGGGAAAACGGAGAGCTAGCATGTCATTCGAGCCAGCATCAACTTTGATCCATTGTGACCTAATTGTATGTATTTGTGCACTACTAGAGGATGATGCAGAGGGAAAAGGCTGAAATAGGTCAAAAGTAGAAGCCCAGCCACCCATTGTAGTCGTGGCACATGCGATGCTCCAGATTTGTGTAATGCAATCTTCTTTTCTAGGATAGAATTTATAAAGGACTATTATTATTTGTATTAACCGCATTGGTTCTTCATCCTTTAGTCACAACCGTGCAAAATCCTTTGAAGTTGAATAGAAGGTCATTAGGTGAAAAGAGAAATAACCTTCCTGATTTAAAAAAACACGCATTTTTTTAAATTAATTTATCAACTGATAGTATTTTTGATTATCATTATTCTATTTTATATTCATTATATGTTTGACATGATCTGATTCAAATTATTTTGATGGCCTTACTGATTAAAACATCATTTTTTTTTTTATTTAGTCCATTTATTATTATCAATAATAATAACAATTTTACTACTAATACTAATACTAATAATTTATATTTATTAAAAATTATGATGATCTGGTTCAAATTATTTTGATAGCATTCCTGAATGTGTTAGTTATGTATGATTTTTATTTTGTATTTCAGGGCCTCCGATTCCAGTGGGGGTAGACGTCCAGGTTGAAAGTCTTGACACTATCTCTGAGGTGGACATGGTAAGCATGACTACATTCCTATTCCTTTAGTTATTGAATCTTCAGAAAATAATACTGACCCCACCGCAGCTTGATACAAGAGTTGGCTGTTTTGTCTACAAATGAAGAGTGTACCTCACCTTCACGAGATGAAACAAGTCCTCTTTTCCCCAACACAGGACTTCACCATGACGCTGTATCTGCGTCACTACTGGAAGGATGAGCGGTTGGCGTTCCCCAGCACCAACAACCAAAGTATGACCTTCGACAGTCGCCTGGTGAAGAAGATCTGGGTCCCAGACATGTTCTTCGTCCACTCCAAGAG
The DNA here is from genome assembly GCA_900302585.1 of Regalecus glesne. Taxonomy (NCBI): domain Eukaryota; kingdom Metazoa; phylum Chordata; class Actinopteri; order Lampriformes; family Regalecidae; genus Regalecus; species Regalecus glesne. The sequence continues at coordinate 3,096 of OMLC01103182.1, read as the reverse complement.
ATCTTTCATCCACGACACCACCACGGACAATGTGATGCTGAGGGTCTACCCTGATGGCAACGTGCTCTACAGTCTCAGGTAGAGAGCTCCGCTTTGCCTTTTTCCCCTGAAGCTAGATTAACAAAATAAGGATGAGAAAGAAAAGATAAGATGATGTGTGAGAGGTCAGCCAGTACGTTCTGAGGCTGCTTTGCTGAACAATATTCAGTGTCAGCCAAGGGACGGCAACGGATGTACCAGATGGACAGGCCAGTGTTGCTGTAATCAGAGGGGGACATCAAATGCTCGCCACTTTTATCTGTGCCAGTTGTTCCCAACTGGAGGGATTGAATTAAGCAAGGTCAAAAGTGTAAACATATAAAATCAAATAAACATCGCGTCCTGCAAAACTACGCATATGACCTCTTATCACACTGCTCAGTGTGTTTCCTTTGTTTTGCCTCAATAGAACATCCATCTCTAAAGTAGCCAGCAAACAAAGAGTAGTGAGGTGAATCCATGTGACGAGGGAACTCCTGCATAATCACATTTTCAAATCAGTACTGAAATGATTAGATTTGAGGGGTGGCATAGCTCAGGATGTAGAGCGCTCATCTAGTAATCGAAAGATTGGTGGTTCGATCCCCGGCCCCTGCAGAAAGCGTGCTGAAGTGTACTTGAGCAAGACACTGAACCCCTAACTGTTCAAGTCCTGTGATGGAGTGGTGACCTGTCCAGGGTGTTTCCCCGCTGTTCAACCAATGAGAGCTGAGATGGGCTCCGACATGACTACATGACCTGACTTCAGATGGGTGGTGGATGATGGATGGATAGATGAATAGATGGATGGATGAATAGATGGATGGATGATTAGATGGATAGATGGAAGATGAGATTCGAGAAGTAAATTTAACCTTCACAGGTATTTTTACAATGACTGAAACATCAATTGCTGTTTAAGTGAATTGCTGCAGAATTATGATACAAATCACAGATCAAATACAGAACATTGGTTTTATAATCAGTCTTTTTCTATTCTCAAGAGTCACTGTCACAGCCATGTGCAACATGGACCTTAGCCGGTTCCCTCTAGACACACAGACCTGCTCACTAGAGATCGAGAGCTGTGAGTAGACTTCTCCTACTATAAATGAACAAGCCATAGATCAACACTTTACTTATCACATTGTATCAGTAGTCTGTTTTATAATTTTGGTTTTCTCTCATGGATAGTATTGTGTCGTTTAAAACGTGTATATCATTTCCATCTCCGAGAAGCCCTGCATCACAAACATGTTAATGAAAATCCACTACAGATGTGCAAAGTAACATAATCTGTCCTTATCTCACTTTAATAGAGACACATCTGATTATGTCCTTTTGCCACCCTCCAGACGCATACACAGATGATGACCTAATGCTGTACTGGAAGAAAGGCAATGAGTCACTGAACACTGATGAGAGGATATCTCTATCCCAGTTCCTCATCCAGAAGTTCCACACCACCACTAAGCTGGCATTCTACAGCAGCACAGGTAACCCATGACACAAGCAGCTGCTTTGGCACCGAGGTGACAGATGGTGTTTTTAGCAAATGTACAGGCAAATGTATGTCAGCCACATATGGTCTATGCAAGTATAGATACTTAATGTGTCTATCATGTATGTGTAGTCTAAAATGCACAAATGTGCTGTGTATTACACAAGAAACTTAGACGGATTCACTTCAATTTCATATAGATATAGAAATGTATGTATGTATATATATGTGTATATATATATATACACATACATACTATACACTTCAGCACCCTTTAATTGCCCCCCAGTGGGCAGGAGATACACAAGGAAAATTCTACCAGCCATGACAGCTACTGAGGTTCAAATGAGAATCATGCCCAGTCTAAAGACAGTCAACCTCCGGGCTAAGCTTCCACGGCTCAGTGACAAAGTACCATCACAAAGCCTGCTTGTGGACGTGAACACAGCCTCGTGCAGTATCACAATTGCCACCATAACAGAGATTAACACGCTTGCATATGCCACTGCATCCATAATGCTTGAGATGCTTGGGCACACAATCACGAACACGGATCACCAACAGTGCCCTCCATGGAAGAGGTACAGATTTTAGGTACGTCTGAGGTCTCTGGCCTCAAGAGTGCAGTCCCAGGAACAGCTAAGATATAGTACAAAACCTTCAACCTCCAAGGCCTCTAGTAGAGGACCCGAGCTCGAGGAAGACACAGGTGGTGTATCTAAGGGTGGGGAGAATTTATAAATATAAAATTGGCCAAGGAGATATGGACAAAGGTGTAGTTTCAAAATCTTAGAAATCTGCTCGAACTACAAAGTACTTAGTGATTGAAAGCAGTCTTTCCATGCTCAGCATGTGACTTGATGATAAAGAAAACTACTTCAGGTCTGGTGAAAATGCACCATGGTTGCCTACTTTCTCACCAGAACTTGCTCGTGCACAAAAGGATTTCTGACTGCAATTTGGGTGAATTCATTCTTACAGAAGAACCAGATTATGACAATTTGTATGTATTAATATCAATATGTCTCCTTTCTAGGCTGGTACAACCGCCTGTACATCCACTTCACCCTGCGGCGCCACATCTTCTTCTTCCTGTTGCAGACTTACTTCCCTGCCACTTTGATGGTCATGCTGTCCTGGGTTTCCTTCTGGATCGACCGCAGGGCTGTCCCTGCCAGGGTCCCTTTAGGTAGGAGGAGTCACCATCACAAGGCTCCACCTCTATCAAGAAAAGGTTTTACACTTTCAGAAGATGTATGAAAAGAGGCAGCAGGGATGGAGCTCAATTGAGGAGTATTGATTCAAGTCACCAGGAACCCACCAAAGTGTCTTTGAGCTCCTCCCATTTTTTCCTTCTATCATCACGGCTACAATCATTATAATGATTATTATTAATAATAGTAATAGTTTTAATAGTAGTAACAGAAGTTGTAATAGTAAAAATAGTAGATGGGGGTAGTGGCAGTGATAGTAACAGTACTGCTAGTACATAGTAAATGTACTAGAGTAAATTTTACTCAAATTAAGTATTACTGCTTTGACTGATGTTCTACAAGTAGTATCAAAATGAATCATAT
>OMLC01103181.1:20639-32636 GCA_900302585.1 Regalecus glesne | reverse complement strand
CTGGTGTACCATGTGTTCCCTCCTCTGGTGTACCATGTGTTCCCTCCTCTGGTGTACCATGTGTTCCCTCCCCTGCTGTACCATGTGTTCCCTGACCTGGTGTACCATGCGTTCCCTGACTCGGTGTACCATGCGTTCCCTGACCTGGTGTACCATGCGTTCCCTGACTCGGTGTACCATGTGTTCCCTGACCTGGTGTACCATGTGTTCCCTGACTCGGTGTACCATGTGTTCCCTGACTTGGTGTACCATGTGTTCCCTGACTCGGTGTACCATGCGTTCCCTGACCTGGTGTACCATGCGTTCCCTGACCTGGTACATCATGTGTTCCCTCCCCTGGTATACCATGTGTTCCCTGACCTGGTGCACCATGTGTTCCCTGACCTGGTGCACCATGTGTTCCCTCCTCTGGTATACCATGTGTTCCCAGTGTTTAGACATGCAAACCTGGCTAGAAAAACAACACAAAAGGGAACCAGATTGCCCAAAATGGTTTTGTTCATCTGTGTTTTGTTGACATGTCTTTTTCTTTGGTCTTCTTTTTCACTGCATCATCTTCACCCCAGTCTGAGTCCAAGAGGGAGAAGGTGTGTTTGTGTGCATCTTGTCTTCTCATTATTTGGGTTGTTTGTCTGTATGTTTATGTGTGTGCTGTTGTGTGTTTGCTGCATACACTCACCCGTATCTGAGTAGCAGCCAACAGTACATGTGTATACCTGTATCCAGCATCAGAGCACAGCTCACCTCACAATGTGTGTGTGTCCTTCTAGGCTGAGAAGAAAGACAGAGAGAAGCAGGTGTGTTGATCTTCCAACCTCCTTACCCAGCGCTTTAATTCATTCTCTCTACCTGTGTCTCCTCCTTTCTCGGTCTTAGCCATCTCTGTCTTTCGCATTATCTTCTGATCAAGTTCCCTGAACTCCAGATGCACTCTCATCAGGTTGTGATGATGTCATTTCATGTAGTGTTCGGATAAATTACCTCCTTTTATCAGTGTTAATAGTGATGAACAGCTCAGTGAAATAATGGCAGGATGTGACCCGAGTGTGCATGTGTGTGAGAGAAAGATGAAGGGAGAGAAAGAAGCCTTTTTCCGGTCCTCTTTTCAAGCTGTATTTCTCTTTCTTCTCTGCCATAAGGAGGACACGAGGAGCAAACAGGTGTGTGGTGTTTTATCTTTAAGAGGCACAGCACCAGCTGCAGCCATAACATAGAAGCTTTTTCATAAATCTACCCTGCATCTGTGTTGTATTAGCAGTGAACACAAACCAGTTCTTTCTTCGAAAGTGTGCATTTGAATGCAACTGGCGTACTGCATCGTGGAACCGGTGTCCAGTTTGTGCTAGAGCTCTGCTCGTAAGTTGGGACATGTCAAGAGAAAGAGGAAAATCTTGTTTTTACAATCAATTCTTGTTGGGGATGGAAGTGACGTGCAGCAGTAGATAAGAGCTGAGGCAGGCAGGCCTCCGTGCGTCTGTACATTTTCAAGTGTGTGCTTGCAAGTTAGTTTGTGTGAAAAGGCCATCGGCAGAGCTGGGAAGAGGGATCAGAGTAGACACCAGGAGGGGACTGCAGTACTTCTGTTACGTCTGCTGCTGTCACATTGGGGCTGATTTAACAGATAATGTCTCAAAAACCACCCCGAATCCCTTTCACGATAATGTCCCCATTTACGGGAGGACTTGATTTGTCTTTCTCCTCAGAGAGAACTGCTTGATTAGATGTGGAGTGATGTGGGTTCTGGATGAGGCATTTCTCCCAGCCAGTCATTTCAGTGTGTTTTGGTGATCTGCATCCTGTTATTTAGACCAGGTCTTTGTGAACTCTTTCCAAAATGGCTGCAGTCTCATCATTTCCTTTTAAACTGGCTCTGCTCATGTGAAGCTAATAATTACATAGAATTGTACAACATGAAGGCTCTATGTAGTAGTTGTCCTCATGCCGTGTCATTTTCCTTTCTTTTCATCAGTCAAAGGAGGAAGTAAACAAGGTTTGTCTGTCCAATCCCTCATTCTGATCCTCGTCAATGAACCCTCCACTCCTGAATGTGCCGTGGTAGCCATGTTGCTGTCTCCCGCTCTACCTTTTACACTGCGTCAGTGCAAAGTCCTGACTCAAAGCAGGGATGTACATTTTAGCACAAAGCTCCAGTGTTTCCCATCCAGATGCTATTTAGTGTTATTTATGTATCTATTCACCTTGCTATTCATTGCGGAATTGTGATGCTAAAAAAATAAATATTCAATTTCTCTAACGTTTATTTTTTTGGAGATGGCGCCATTGAGAAGCACTAGATTATCAAGCACGCAGGGGAAAATAGTTTCTGTGTTGCACGGGCTGAAGCTGTGCTCCTATTTGGCCGACCCTGTTGTATGCCCGAGACAAGCAACACAGCCTTACTAGTCATCCACTCACACTGTGGACCTGTCGACACATCTGAGTTTACCTGCTGTGTGGTCCCTGTCACATGCTCCAGAATACTGTCATCAGAGACGCTCTCATCTTTCTGTGCCTCAGCCATGTTTTTACTTTTGGACCTGCTTCTCTTTTTTTTCATGTTTTCGGTCCTCCTGAGAAGATTGAAGCCACGGCTGGCACAAAGAAGGTATGGCGACAGAAGGAAATCAGGGAGTCCTTGTAGATGCTTATTGTCATGTGTGGCAGACCTCTCCAGTGGTTCAGCTTCACCTCACTGCTTGTGGTGTCTCAGCCGTAGTAGCTAACTTTTAAACAACCACACTGTTCATTGGGGTTCATTTCATTGTAGTTACCTGTCTGTGTTGGAGGGAGAGATCGCTGCTCCGTTGCTCTCCTTGTTGTTGTTTTTCCAATTTTTCTCCCTTTTGAAGGTTTATTTTAGCCGTTCCTTACCCGACGTGAGACTCCAAGTATAGGATGTTGTGTTAGTAGAAAGCCCACTGAAGCTAAATTGTGATAGTGGGCTATACAAATAAGATTGACTTGACTTACTTGCATATATACACACATGGTTTGCCAGGTTAGAAGCCGGCCTATCAAGTCTCAGATCCAAATAACACCAACTGCTTAGCAAGCCTTCCCCTCCACTGAGGTACTGCACAGTCTATCCTCCATGCAAGCTGCATGGAATGTTTCTACAGGTTACGATTAGTGGACATGGACGCAGGTGGAGTAAGGGGTATCAAGGCAGTATGCCTTTCCTGACGCCCCGTGGTGGGCTTGAACCCGCGATGCCTGTCATTTCCCGCTCTACCACTGAGCTGCCATGGCATTGTGAACAGCTATTGAGCAAATTCGGACTGTTCTTGTACGAAACGGTGTGGTATCAGGTCAACCCGAGACTCATAAGGCACATTTGTATTACAAGCGTATTCCCTGTTGGCTGGATGAGGGTGTCCCCTGCTCCCAGGACGGCCCTGGCACAAGCCTTTACTAGCCACACTAATCGACTGTAGCTCCATTCCTCTGCAGCGCGGAGCTGTGCTTATAAAGGAATTCCCACTTGAGTCTCCATTTGTAGTTTGAGGGTGGCGGGTACACACATCAGAGATGTCTAAAAAGGCCCCGGTGTCGATTTTGAAGTTTCACATCCCACACTCGTTTGTGTGCACACACACAGATGCACACAAAGACACGCAGGGCGTATGTGTTGCATCATTACGTCGCATCTCTTGATTCCCATTGGTTGACACAGCAGGCCGCCCATCATCTCCCAGGGGCATCTGCCCGTCTCTAGTGACACTGGCTCACAGCTGGTTAGGCCCCTTTCTCTGGGGTAGTAATGCTTCAGAGAGATGCTTACAGCAATCTGGACTAATCATGACTCATGGTGTGCCTGATATACCGCATACTAAACAGACATGCTGCCTTTCACAGCTTCAGACGCATCCAGTTCTCAAGCTTTACACTGGATTTTTAGAATAGAGGTCATTTTTTTATAAATAGTGAACAATAACAAAAAGACCGTTTTTGATGCTCCCCGCTAGCGTGTGGCTAATGAGAGCCGTGGAAAAAGTCTGGCTTCAGTCTGCTTCCGTTGAGGTCGAGAGACTTTGAGTGGAGCGCCACATTGAATCCACCCAATGGCAGGACCTGAGCATGTCTTTAATGCAAGAGTTCTCCGCTTGTTGCGGAAGAGCTCAAACAGGGTCTTAAATGACTATGCAAGTGCTGTCGGCTGCTGAGGGCCAAGCCAAGCTTCTCTGTTTCCATTGAGATACAGGAGTGGTGTCTCCTGCTGTGTGTTGCCACTCTCCAGATGTCATAACTCAGACCTCTGTTGATGACTGGAGAATATGAAAAAGCATGAATATGATCTTCTGGGGGTTTAACTTCCAGCTCGTGTGTTGTTTTTCTTCATTTGATGCCTGTGCACAGGTGACTTTGTAAGTCTGCTAGTCTGTGGGGACTCGGTCTGCTGCCTCAGAAATGAACTTTTGCAGTCAACGTGAGGCACATTTTAAGCATCAAGTCTGCCCTGTCGTATCCGCACGCTCTACTCAGCCGTAATCACGCCCAGACAATAGAATTAACTTTACTCACTATTTCTCCTTTCTATTCACTCTGAACTGCTGTAATCCCATGACCGGAAAACGCATACAAACCATACAAATACAAAGATGTTGCTCTGAAGCAAATATGTATTGTGTACACATGCAGGCACCCAAACAGTGTAGCCATGTCACCCAATGACACTGCTAAAATGACCTGCCAACACCCACTCTGTATCCTGTACTTATCAGCACATTCAATGCAAATCCAATCAGATAATAGGTCAAAGGAACCAGGAGGAAGTGGTTATGGATTGTGACTTGTCTCCGTTAAATACAATAAGATGTGGTCATGATGGTTGGCTGCATAATTTGGTGCAAGAATTGAAATGACATGGAGATTCTTCATGGTCGCTTTATGCTATGCACATGCATGTGTGTGTACATACGTGCGTACGTGTGTGATCCGTGTGTTTGTCTGTGTATCTATAGTTGGACACGGAGGCAGCTGAGATTCTTAATGAACTACAGGTGAAGCTCAATACTGTCCTGGATAACTTCAGCACCATGTTTGGCAAGAGGTAGCACACAAATGCATACATACAAACACACAAATATGAACAAATATTCACTTGATCTCATGGTCTTTGAGTTTGTCTGCCCTCTCTTCTTCCTGTCTTCACTCAATGTCTCTCTCTCACTTCTGTGTGTGTGTGTGTGTGTATATGTGTGTGTGTATGCTTTTCTCTCTCTTCCCAGTTTCCAGGCCCGTATCAATGGCTGCATGCGCCAGGTGGCTGAGATCCTGTATCAGATTAAAGGTCCTCCCAACCGCAATACTGCTGAGGCAGAGGCCGACACCATGCTCCGGCCCCTCATGGAGTTCCTGGATGGCAAGTGAGTCCAATTCGCCAGCCACCATTTTGGTTCTTCACTGTAAGAGAGCCTGGGTTGTTAGCAATCATGTTGTTGTTCTGAGACCTTTTATTGAGTTACGGATTTTAATTTAATAGTACATTCAGTAGTGTGCATCTTATCTTACATTCATTTTGCTACAATGATTTCATTTGATTATGCAATGTTAGATTTGTTCACTTGTGTTTTCAAAAGTGGTGCCATTTTGGCTCTTACAGAGGAAGCAATGTGCTACTCCTTATTTCTATGTTATAGCTGAAAATGTAGATAAAAAGTTTTATTTTATTTGTTGTATTTACTTTTTTACCAAATGTTTCACCCTGAAATTCTATTCTTCTATATATTGCCAATAAGCTTCCAAAGCCAGTGGGGTATCACATACTCACTTTTCATACAGAGTTCCTCATATGGCCAAATGTCCCCTCATGCATATGACCAGCAGATAGTTTCCATCCAAGCTCTTGGCGGTTTGCAGACTTTCTTGAATGAGAGAACCAAATAAGAATGAGACGATCAAAACGATTGGTTTCTTTGTTTGTGTGCACGTCTGTTCAGTCTGAGTATCTTTGCTGACATCTGTGAGAAGACAGTGTTGAAGAGAATCTTGAAGGATTTGTGGAAAATTGTCCTCAGCAGCCTGGAGAAGACGATTGTCCTGCCTCAAAGTAACGAGAGTCTGGTAGGGACCGACACACTCACACATACATACACATCAGTGTATACCATTGATAAACTGCACTGGTACAAGTCTAGGTTTTATGATGCTGAGTCAAAAATAAACCTTGCGTCATCAGTTCCTTATGCAATACCTTCTTCAGAAACTACAGCTGTCAATCATTGACATAGACTACAAAAGCAACTCAGAGGAACCATCATTGTTCTTGGTTCATTGCAATAATTACATGAAACTTGAGTCAAAACTAATGTATAACTATGAATCACTCATCCCAGGTAAGATTGATTGTTTGGACTATCGATTACCTGCTAAACCCAGCAGAAGAAAGACAAAAACAGTAACTTAATGAAGACACATGGCCTCTACATCGGACTACACACTAGCTTGTCTCCTTCCATGCTAATAGCTCCTCTCTCCTTATCTTCCACTGTCTCTATTTGCACAATCTATCCCCAACTCCATTGCTGCAGTTTTGGACTTATGAGTTATGTTCTGCATGTTTTAATTGAATATTATCTAATCCCATTACTAAAACTTTGTTTGCAGTGTCATTTGGCACTTAAAAATAGACTGTCATATTTAAGGCTAACCTGAATAACTTTAACCTATTAAAAAAAATAGAATATTATGCAAATTAATAATATCAATCTCTTAATAGGTTTTGAGTTTTGACACACAGATACAACTTTGTAGGACATTTGCATTGAGGAACAGGAAAAGATGGGGGTCACACTCAAACAAACCAAAAGAATTTTAGATATATACACATATATAATCTCTGTGCTTATCCATGACACTATAAAATCAAAGGGAGTGAGTCACTGAAGGCCAGTGCCAGTCGTACAGCACTCCCTAGTGGTTTAAAGTTGTTGGTGTGTCTTTGCCTTTGACAACAAAGTTTATTGCAGATATCACTCACTGATGCAGAGCTGTTATTCCATGGGGCTTAGTCTCTCTCTCTCTCTCTCTCTCCCTCTCTCTCTAGGGTGCACAACTCCTCACTGCTGCTAAAGGATTGTCTAATCTCAAGGTACCACGATATGAAACATAAAATAACTTTTTGAATAGTTTATTAAAGCTGGGGCAGCATAGCTCAGGAGGTAATGTGATTGTCTAGTAATCGGAAGATGGGTAGTTCAATCCCTAGCCCCTGCAGAAAGCATGTCAAAGTGTCCTTGAGCAAGACACTGAACCCATAACTACTCAACCCATAACTACCGTAGATGGAATGGTGACCTGTCCGGGATATCTCCCTGTCTTTAGCACGGCATGGCTACAGGGCTTTTATTTATCAGTCTTGATTGAATTTGACTGTTTTAGGGTCCAAGGAGAGAGGTCGCCTTACATTATCATTTGACCTCCCGTAGATTTGACTTGACTAGCACGTAACATCTGTCAAACATCTGATTTCGACTCATTGTGGTTGTCCTAGGGAGGTGGTGAGAGCAAAACCTTGACACCGAAACAGTGTGTGATTATCGACACGGGGCTGGAGACTATCAAGGTGAGCTAAGACCCAGGCCCTCAGAGGTTACTTGGGGTCAATCTCAACATAAGTCTCCAACCTACCCCAACACCTCCCATCAACACACACACACACACACACATTTTCCTATCTTTTTGAGGGTCCATGTATAATAAGCACATACAGTTAATTCTATGGTATGAAATGTCTGTTTCATTGAGTTGTTGTAGGGTTGTTGTACTCCAGTATTGATTGATTCAATCCAGAGTCTGATTTTGACAATCTTGGTCCAATGTTGGCCCTCAGCACAATGACTCTGACAGTGTGGACTTGTGATAATTTTTCAAGGGTGTTTGAGTACAAGAAAAATCCTAAATAAATCTTACACTGAATCCACCACAGCTGCGGATTACTACAGTTATCATCATGGTGTTTAATTAAACAGGCATGATTTTGGTGTCTGTTTTTACATGTGTTTTGGCCACATTGTTGTGTAGAAAACACTGGAATGTATGTGATGTCAGACTTGCCTCCCCTAAAGACTCGGTCACACTTTGAGCGGTCTTGAATCAAGGCTCACCCTGTTGTATATTTCATATTCTATCTGTATTTTGTTCTTTTGAGATTGTACACTTTGCTTGGCCTTTTTCCTTGAATGTGCTGTATAAGTGAACTGACTTGACTCTTCTCCTTCAGCAATACTTCCATGCAGGGGGTAACGGACTAAAAAGAACCTTTGTGGAGAAAAGTCCTGAGCTAGCTTCCCTGCGCTATGCTCTCTCCCTCTACTCCCAGAGCACCGATGCTCTTATTAAGACCTTCATCACCACACAACATGCACAAGGTGGGTCCACACCACGCACATCCAATGCTTATATCTATGTCTACATAACAACCAAGGCATGGCTAGTTCAGTTTCTTCGTCAGTGGGAAGAAACCTCTTTTCTGCAGCTGGTACATATTACACAACACATAGCAGGTTGAAGCTCAACAGAACAGCACACCACTGTGCTCAGATACAGAATCGAGATAAAGGCACAAGGATGTGCACGGATACAACCAGCTTATAATCCTACAACATAATAAATAAATATGTTAAAACAGGAGCACACATAACGGATAGGATTTCTGAAAGTAAATAGGGATGCGTACACTGATGCAGACATGTTTTCATTATTGGCAACAGTCCATCCTTCAAATACGGTGCCTCCTGATAGTCAGGACTGAACACAGTCCAGGCAAGTTTCCTAAATGAACATAATTTGCTACTGCTGCTACACCACCACCAGAAACACACACACACACACACACACACAAATAAACCTCAATATAAATGTCCTTAAGAAAATTTAGAAAAAGCCAGTTGGTAAGATGCTGCAGAATTGATCATGCTAACAATAGTTCTCTTTTTCTGCCATCCCTTCCTCTTTCTTCTCTCTCCCCTCAGTGCATAATGGGATGGGTATCAGAGTCACCATAAGTGAGAAAGTTCGGCCTGACCGTGGTGAGCGATTCACCCTCTCTTCCATGTCTCTTGCCTTCTCTCAGCTCTTCTGTAATTCAGTAAATGAATTTGACCCAGATCCAGCTGCAAAGTCACCATTTGGAATTCAAATCCCATTTTCAAACATCTTAGCTGCTCCTCTCCAGAGAACCAGGTTCAAACGAAGCGTAAAATGCTCCCAAAAAAGAGAAATTAACTTGATTTTATGGAGACTAGATTGTCCCGTGTGTGAGGGAAAACACTTCTACAAGCAATAAAGGAAACGGTCCTTTGTATCAGTAACTGCTCTGTAAACGTTCAGTGAAGCTAGCCCAGGTCTGTGCTATAATAAGAGAAATCCTCTTGGATGAGTTCTGCCCAGAGCTGCTCGGTGAAACATGAGCCACAGTGTTTTGGTTTAGATTAGATGGAATTTGATGATGACTGTTTAAAACAAGGAAATATTTCAATATCAAAGAGAGTTTGGCAGATAGCAACTACTGAGACTAAATAACAGGTTTAAAAGAGACCTTTAAAAAAGCTGGAGACTAGCTCTTAAATAGGTGGGAGAAACACTTGTGCGTGGTGTGTGAATATGATGGGTTTTAAGATGAGGTGTGTTGTGCCCTATAGGCCCAGGCGTAGAGAATCCCATAGGAGAGGCGTTGGTCCAGATAGACATGGTACCGGGAAAAGAACGCAAAGTCAACGTCAGAGGTGAGTCACCACAAACACACACACACACACACACACACACACACAGAGGAACTGAATATGAAGCAATATCAAGACCTTATGGTGTGCATGCTGAATATGGTGATCACTTGTTCATTATGAAAATGCACTGTGGGTCTACCTGTGGATGTTTAGTCTTTGTTGTAAAAGATCAAGTAAAAAAGAAAGATAAATGCTATCTGGCTGTTCCCAGGGCTGTTCTTGTTTTCTCAGATTGTCCCACACACAGACAGACTCTGATACATCTGCTGCGTTCTCAGACATCCAAGAGTCTGTCTCTCCTTTCTACGCTATGTGACACTCATTCCCCGTTTCACTCCCTCCATTAGTCATCGCGGTGAACAACATGAAGTGGCAGACGTCTGGGATGTTCCGGCCGTTCGTAGAGGTCACGATGGTGGGTCCTTTCATGGCCGACAAGAAGCGCAAGTTCACCACCAAGTCCAAGAACAACAGCTGGACAGCCAAATTCAATGAGGCCTTCCAGTTGTAAGTCTTTCCCTAAGTTCATTTTGGGTTAAACTTCCAGTGTATTTCCAGTATTGCCCCATATTCCAGTAGAAATAGTGGAAAAATATCTTGTACGGGTCACCGGTCCATCTATTCGCAACCGCAAGTCAGCCACGAAGCAATAGGCCACACAAGACCACAAAGAGGACCACCGAGTGCTGAAATGTAGAGCATCAGAAAGGCCTGTCCTCGGATGTAACCCTCACTACCGAGTTAAACACTGCCTGTGGAAGCTACGTTGGCCCATGAACTGATTGTCAGGCTCTTCTTGAAAGGGGGTTCCATGGTCAAGCAGCTGCACACAAGCCTGACAAGCTTCCACTCTACGGTGTGTGAAGCGTCCCAGGGTCCCATGAAAGACACCATAGAAATGTATTGTTCTTGGTGATGATGATGATGATGATGATGATGATGATGATGATGATAAGCTCTCCATATGCAATGTCAGCTGGAGGGGAGTAAAGCATAGCACCGCTGGACTCTGGAGCAGGGAAAAGACATTCTCTGGCATGATAAATCCCTCTTCACTATCTGGCGATCTGATGGGCCAGTCTGAGTGTGGCGGATGCCAGGAGAGTGCTACCGACTCTGATGCCTAGTGCCAACTTTAAAGGTTGAGGATGAGGGTTAATGGTCTGGGCCACCAATGGGCTTTGTTTCATTCTTTGGGCCGAGTTCCAGTTAAAAGAATTCTCAATGCTACAACATACAATGACATCCTAGAGAATTGTGTTATTCAAACGTTGTGGCAGCAGTCTGGGAAAGGCCCTTTCCTGTTCAGCATAACAATGCCCCAGTACACAAAGGCCGGTCCATAAAGACACGGTTTGAGTTTGATGTGGTAGAACTTGACTGGCCTGCCTGCACAGACCCCTTACCTCAACCCCATCCAACTCTTTTGGGATGAACTGGAGCACAGACTGTGAGCCAGACCATCTCCCCAACATCAGTCTCCGACCTCACTAATGCTCTTTGGGCTGAACGGGAGCAAATCCCCGCAGTCATAATCCAAAATCTAGAAGAAGCCCTCCCAGAAGACAGGAGGCTATTATAGCAGCAAAGGGCGGAGCAACTCCATATGATTACCCATGGTTTTAGAATGAGAGGTTCAGCAAGCTCAGGTGATTCTGATGTTAAGGTGTCCACATAGTTTTGGCCATGCAGTGTGTGTATAGGGATTCATTAAACTCAAATGTAAAGAATTAATTTAATCACTCTGGTAGCTCAGGGGTAGAACATGTTCTTCAGGAACTAATGGACCAGAGGCTGCAGGTTCAAACCCACCACGGGGCATCGGGATGGCATCCGGCCTCAATCCCCCACGCCTGGCCTGGGATGTACTGACAACCTGTCCAGGGCGTTTCTCCACCTTCCACTCAATGAGCACTGGGATAGGCTCCAGCAGGTCCATGACTCGACTTTGAATAATCGGTTGACCATGTCATGACATGACATGACACTCTAAATAGGGGCAACATAGCTCAGTGGGTAGAGCGGTCGTCTGGCAATCAGAAGGTTGCAGGTTCGATCCCCGGTCCTGCATACAGCATGTCGAGGTGTCCTTGAGCAAGACACTGAACCCCTAACTGCTCCCCGAGCACCATATGTTGGCAGCTCACTGCTCCTATACAATAGGTTGGGTCAAAAATGCAGAGAAATCCAAATTTCCCCTTTTGGGACTGATAAGGGAATCATTTCTTTCTTCTTTCTTTCTTTAACCATTGTGCTCCTTTGTATGTAACTG
>OMLC01103181.1:0-12611 GCA_900302585.1 Regalecus glesne | reverse complement strand
GGGGGGGGGGGTGAAGGCAAGTTCTTACCACAATCACTTCATATGTGGTCAACACGGGGGTTGTCATGGTGACTTTGAGTGTCCAATGTAATGTGGCAGAAATTATGAGGAAAGAATCCAATCAAACATGAAAATGACTATATCAAAAAATACAAATTTCCATGACTCAACCCAATCGACAAATAAAAGATGCTAGCAGAGAGAGAGAGAGAGAGAGAGAGAGAGAGAGAGAGAGAGAGAGAGAGAGAGAGAGAGAATGGATCATTTAAAAAATCTGAAGCATTTATGAAAAAAATGTGACAGTATGTCCCCACTGTGATTAAAACATGGTGAGAATGCATACAAGTAAAGATTCCCATGGAATGCATTGCAAGGCTTGGCCAACAATTTCACTTTTTTCTCATTAGAATTATCTGATGGTTTGTAAATGTGAACCATTCATCCTTGTGTGTGTGTGTGAGAGAGAGAGAGAGATAGAAAGACAGAGTTAATGTGTTTATTTATATGAGGTAACACATGGTTCATTTAAGGTCTGTTTTTATAAGAAATCAAGTCGCGCTATGCGAGGGCATGCTACATGCAGCATGTCCCCACTGCCCTGGAGTTCCCTCTTGAAATGCTGCCAATGTGTCAACCCTTAAGTGTACCATGTCACTCCACAGTATCTCTGTACTGTGTGTGTGTGTGTGTGTGTGTGTGTGTGTGTGTGTGTGTGTGTGTGTGTGTGTCTGTGTGTGTGTGTGTGTGTATGTGTCAGGGAGAGATAGAGAGCTTGGCTGTATGTTTATGAGCGCACGGCCTCGTATGCATGTTCGGACGTGTTAGGGGTACATTGATTCTAGTTTTGTCTGTAATTGAATAAATCGTTTCATTTATCATTTCACCCTTTAGGGTAAGTATGTCTTTATCAATGCCCACATCTGTGCGCCTGCCACTTTGGATCATTCACCATGTCTCAACGACCTCAAAAAGTACATTTTGTATTTGTTTACAGTAGTTACACAACCTCTACTAACCAGTAGTTCTGAGTCATGTGATGTAGTATCTGCAAAATGTGCAAACTCAATTTGTGGTCAATACATTACTCACTGTACTCTCACCCATTACTCAGGCTACACCGCTTCAGAGGTAGAGCAACACGATGTTATTGAGGCTTGCGTGCGTCACTGTCCATATTGGTAAAACGACGCGGCAAAGTGGATATCTGTTGCACAAAATCACCAAGCACGGCGACATTAGGAAAAAGTGGGTTACTTAAGGTTACTCCCCTACTACACGGCAGCAAACTCACTCGATCCAAGCAGACACGTACCTAGGGAAGACGACATAAACCTGTACTTTCACAGCTTAATTATGTGTTGTGCCTTCCATCAATAGTTGAATTTGATGGGCATTGCTCAACATGGAGCGATATAACAAGAGAGAGAGAACTAGAGCCAGATTTTTTTTTGGGGGGGGGGCAAAGCAGGACATATAGGTATGTCCCCACATGGACATGTTTATCCTATCTGGGAATGTTTAATCAATGGGTCAACTCAGGGTAACGGTCGTAATCTGGGCCTAACTTCACTTTTGACCCCTCTTGTCAGTTTTTAACAGAAACATGATATTGGGCAATATACCGTTTTTCTTCTCCATGCCAGAAAGGCACATGTATGTCCTTAACATGCTGATAAGGTGACCGACCCCTGCTATCGTTTACCTCGGTCATGGCATTGATCTCTCTACACCATACAACCCTGTTGGGCTTTTATTTGTAAATGACTTGGTTTACTACGGTGACACAGCAGTGTTGCCTCACAGCAAGAAAGTCTTGGGTTCGAATCTCGTCCCGGGTCGTTTCTGTGTGGAGTCAGCCTATTCTCCCCTTGTCTGGGTGGGTTTCTTCCTGGTGCTCCGGCTTCCTCCCACCATCAAAGAGACATACATGTTAGGGTTAATGCTCCTGCCTGTAACCCTGAGCAAGGCAGTAGGATAAAGAACAAGAGTTGGTCCCCGGACCCTCCAGCGGCCCACCCATCCAACACGGACACATTTCACTGTGTGCATGTACAGGGACAAATAGATAAAGCTTCTCCTGCTGATTTCCATTAGGGAAGCATAAAGCTGAAGAGGACGGGGTGCTTTCCTGATAAGTTAAATAGCCACCAGAGGACAACACATCCTATAGATAACTTTCCTGTTATTGCATTTTACAGCCGGACTTAATCTTGTGCAAGAGCTCCTCAGTGTTATACCTAAAAGGGCAAAAACGCATGCCTGTTTCTCACTCAGGGAAACCGCCACATCAGCAGCTTCGGTGTACCAACGTACCTGCGGGGAGGTTTTACAAGTGCCGTGTTCCTTTCCCCAGTCGAGTAAATAGTCGGTTTGCTTTGCAACTGTCTTGTTTTTTTCCATTTGTTCTCTTAATGTCTCGCACTCAAGCATCATGCATCTGGTGTGGGTGTGTACGAGAAGTGAGGCTGTTTTTATCCTTCATTCATCAAAGGGAGGTAAACTGAGTCAACTCCTCGTTTTGTCAGCAGCACCCTGATTCAGCCTCGTTAAGTTATATGCCTTCACCGGGATGTCCGCAATCTGTCGTCCATTGAGTGGCTTCAACGGTGAAGCCGGCGCTTATTCACTCCTCAGACTTTACCAGCCAGTATAAACTGTGGGTGTCTGATTGTGGGTGCTGCGGGCTCTCACAGCTTTCATGACTCTGTTGACATCGACTTAATGGTGGAAAGCAGGTGTGGATCCACTTAGATCTCCACAGTTTTATCCGTCGAGTGAGGTGTGCATGTACAAGGACCCGGACCTTAGCCAGGAGGCTTGTTCTCCATGAATAGGACGTTAAGCACTTTGTATGGAGGTTGATATGACTGTGTTTCCCTCCTGCTGGAAACTCTTGAGTTGTAGTGGGACTACACTGAGGCTCCACTTTTCTCACTGACTCCTTGTGTGTGCGTGTGTTTGAGCGCATCTGAAGAGTGGCCTTCTGTGTGTCGGTTTTCCTCCTCCACAAATTTGTGGGTCAGCAGATTATAAAATTACGTCATGTAGTGCAAGTTTCTCATGCATAGTAATCAGAGCCAATTTTGAATGAAACTGGGACAAATGATTACTACTACAGCACACTGAAAACAATCCATCATTCTCTCTCCCTCCCTTCCTGCATCCCCGTGGGGAGACCGGGCTGGATTCAAGGCAGTCTCTCTCTCTCTCCTTTTTTCATTTAGGTTGTGAGACATGTGCTACGTTAGTATAACAACCTGACCCCAGCCGGCTCCATCTGCTGAGAGGAAACCCATCACCTCATTTGAACTCTATGGACCTAAAGAAGTCTGGCTTGCATTAAGTCACCTCGAACCCCCTCTGCAACACTAGCTGAAACGCCCACTGTGCTGTAAGTCTGCTCAGCTCTCTGTGTCCTACGCAATGAAAGAAAACCCGAGACTTGAACTCATGCAGTCAGTAAGAAAATAGAGACTATGATATGGCTTTGAAAGTAAAGTTAATTGCTGAAAACGAGGCCAAACGAGGGGAATTAAAGTCTCACTTCTTTGGTGTCGACCTAATGATGCAGTCTTCAGATGCTCTTGTCAACTCTGATATAATGCAAATGGTGCTTGGGTATGCTCGGTGGTTTGCCAATGTACTGGAAAATATGCTCAACCCAGGGTTTAGGATAGTAATGTGGTTGCGTGGTCATGCGGTGCCTCTTAAGATAAGACAGGGTGGATCCCCTTCATGGAGGATGATAAGATAAGGTCAAGTCAGATAAGATGTACTTTATTAATCCCCATGGGGAAATTAATCTTGTGCATTTAAACCATCCCAGCACACTGTAGCTAGGAGCAATGGGCAGCCGCCGTGCAGCACTCGGGGGGGCCAAATTCAGTTCTCCTTCCTATTACCTTGGTCAGAGAGACAGACTCATTAACCCTAACATGCACGTCTTTTTGATGGTGGGAGGGATGTGGAGCCATGGAGGACACCCATGTAGACATGAGGGGAACATGCGAACTCCACACAGAAAGGACCTGGGATGTTCTGAGGTTCGAACCCCGGACCTTCTTGCTGTGAGGCAACAGTGCTAACCAGTGGGCCACTGTGCTGCCTTTCTTTTTGTATTTATCTCCCCATCCCTCTCGTCTCATCATCCTATTCTGTCTTGAACATTCTTCTTCAGCTCTTTACAGTCTCCTCCTACCTCATTTCCTGTCTGTCTTTCCTCACCTGATCTCACCTTGGCTAGAGTCACCTCATCTCCCCTCCCTTTACCTCACTTCGCCTCTCCTCTGTGGGCGTAACCTTGACAGACAGGAAAACATTTTCTTAATTTTACTACATAATCTCCGGACATGCTAGGAATCCTCCATATTACTATTGGTAAACTGTGACTGGCAAAGGACTTCCTGTTGGTATCCTAGATAGTAAGAGATAGCAGATACTTCATGTTTGGACTCTTTATTTCTCTCGACAGCCACTCCCTTTGCTAGAATTCGGATGTAAAGTTCAAGGTCGTAAAGACAAGCCATGGGCTGGCAGCAGAGAAATGAGGGCGGACTTTTCAAAACATGTTTGCTCCTGTGCTGGCATCGTATTTTCTGCTTCTGTCCCATCGCATTCTCTGCCAGTCTTTATCTGGTCACCCAACTCTCACTCACCGGCCAAAGTTTGGGGACCCACAAGCGGCCCTTTGAGCCAACAGCTTTGTTGATGTTGATGTCCTATGTTGATGCGGCATTCAAGCAGTGACATCACAGCATGAAATCAATTCACCTGAGCTGACCCTGGAAGACACACAAACAGATGTAGAGCTAAAAACACCGGCCCCTCAGCAGCAAGGCACGGGTGGACCTGAACAACTCTAAAAAACACGTTTTACAAATCAAGTTAGCTGAATTTGTCTTTGTCATTGGCAAAATCTGAAAATGTAGATAGAGATTGGACAGGGGCTGCTGTAACTGCGAGACTGGCCGGCGACAATAAGATATGCACACACCAAAAAAGCATGTAAACAGATAAAATTTCTCATGGCTCGAAGACAATTTTACATAATCAATCAAGGGTGCTGAAGAGATTCAGGTTTGGAAAAAAACAATCAGATTACAAGGCAAGCCATTGTGTCTTCAGTTCCGGCTTTGGACAACAGCATTAGGAGTATATCGTAATGGAGCTTTATTTCGTGTGACCAAACTCTTGCCAGTTCCCTCGTCCTCATGTCATCCCCTTTGGATATCAAGATAATATACCGAGAAACCTTGTCTTATTTAAACTGAAGCCCAAGATAAGCTGATTTAAGACTATTTAGTAAGACATCCTGAATGAATCATTGGGACACTCAATTAACCTGATATATGAGCTGGTCTTTATAGGTCAGGCACGAGACAACAGACCAGGCTTTATTTAATACAGCCCTATATGAGGCTGATTGTGAACCTTATGAACCTCAATAATCTAAGAAGACAAACAAGTGTCACTCAGATCATGGGGGGGGGGTAACATGAGGGCTGTACAAATCTGCTTGTGCAGATTGTTGGTGTGATGTGGTCCGCTGATGGCACAGGAGCTTTCTGTGTGGGTGACAGGAGAGTGGCATTTGGACGTGACACTGTCAAAGTTGTTCTTTTAATGTCATTGAGGGGAGCACTGACCTCTCTGCCGCACAAGCTACTCAATACACTGAACCTGACTTCATGCCACAACACCACTGATATTGTACACACACACAGTCCTCTGGTTCACGGGGTGCCGTGGCCCAGGAGGTAGAGCAGGTCATCTAGTAATCGGAAGGTCATTGCTTCAATCCCCAGCTCCTTCAGAAAACTTGTTGAAGTGCCCTTGAGCATGACACCGAACCCTTAACTGCTCCCTGGGCACTGCAGCCGCTCACTACTGCTATGCAATAGGATGGGTTAAATGCAGAGGACAGATTTCACTGTGTGAATACAATAATCAATTAAACTGGCTTTTCTTTCATATATATGTAAGATTATACTTTCATTGCACGCACAGTGATACAAAAGACCTGGCATGGCATGAAGTTAATGGATGCAAAGAATGCTGTTGGCTTCACAGGGCACATACATACAAAGTGTTTAATGAGTAATGCCTTAATGCCTACTTGTCTCCATGTGACACCCAATGGGTTTAAGCTCACCTGCAACCTCTCAGCCAATGAGATCTACTTCATTAGTTTAAATAGACTCTGATCGGGTTGTAATTTATACATATATTGTATATGGTAACAGCATAATCTTGGTGCCGTGACTGACCCCATATGAAGATGGATTTTTATGTTCTCGTGCAGCCTGGTCTTATCATATGGATGGAAAACACATGTTCAATTTGAAATGACTCGCAGTAGAACCCCTCCTCGTCTCGACATTCAGTTGAATTCTCTCATCCATCAACAGCGCTATAAAGAATTTATATGTGTCCTGGCATATGTGTCGCCATAAAATTAAATATATGTAGCTCTTTTAAATTCCAAGACTTCATTGAAATGTATTGTGTGCAGGTTTAGTTGAGTTGACATCCCCAAACCTTTCTTTTTCCTTTTTTCTGGCAGTATACTACCTTTTAGTAGACAGCCAAACTTTGTCCATGGCTGACTGTTAAAAGGTAGTCCCTTTGGAACTACAGTAGGAGCTTTCTTTACTTACTCAAACTACAGGTACCATCTAAACTGACACCTAATGCCAAGACAAATTTTCACAAAAAGCCCATGGCTAAATCCATCCATCCATCCATCATCAACTGCTTATCCGAAATCGGATCACAGTGTCATACTGGATGGAGCCTCTCCCTGTGCCCATCAGGCGACAAGTGGTAAAACACCCTGGATAGGCCGCCATTCCATCACAGGGTTTGAGCAGTTAAGGGTTCACTGTCTTGCTGAACAACTCTAACTTGTATCATCTAAATTACAGTAATGTCACCGACTAAAGGGATTAGGACTAACTACTGAGGACCATTCACCAATGATTGCCCATAATAATATTCGTATGTCTGGGCAATCTGTGTTGGGAAGTCCTTACTTGCTGCAGGTGCTAATCATTTTTGAGGTTTGACCAAAATTCATGCTAATTAGAAGAAGAAGCTAGAAGAAGCTTTATTCATTTGTCATTGTACATACAACGCAATTTGTTCCCTGCATTTAACCCATCCTATTGTATAAGAGCAGTGAGCAGCTGCAGCGCCTGGGGACCCACTCCAGTTCTTTTTCCTATTGCCTTGATAAGGGGCAAAGGCAGGAGTATTAACCCTAACATGCATGTCTTTTGGTGGTGGGAGGAAACTGGAGCACCCGGAGGAAACCCACACATAATGCTCTACTAAGAAATTAATAAGAATATTCTGTGCCGTGACACATCTGTCTGGTCTAGCAATTTGAACATCCATGGAGGTTGTGGGTATTCAGTAGCACCATCCCCTCCACACTGTGTTTGAACCGACCATTTATCATACAAGCCAGAAAAAAATATTTCAATCCCCTCTTTCTTAAGATTCAGTCACTCCTCTTGGGCAGATGTTACATGGTACCCAGATGTTCACACTGGACAGAGGCAAACACTCTTTTCGTCTCTGTCCGTTGAATTCTTTCATCCATCAATATGAGCAACTCTGACAGATGATGACTGACATGGATGTTGTTGCTTACTGAAGCGTAGTACGCATTATTATTTTATAATGTGTTGGTGCTGCAGTGTTGTGTCCAAGAACTTCCCCTTCCCCTTGAATCTTAGAAATTCGTAGCATGACATCTTTTATTAACATGAGAACTTGGAGCCTCATAACATTCTATAGCTCGCTTTCATTTCAATTTTACAACAAAGGTCATTCACAGTCTTATCTGTGAGACCCACTGGCCTGTTTCAGTCGCAAAAGTAGGAACAAACAAAAGAAAATATTTTATCAAGCAGGGCAAAACTTTTTGATATTGCAAGTGGGGAAAAATGTGCCATGAGTCAGTGGATGTCACCAGATAAGGCAGATAAAGGCCAACATTCTTGATTCCCAGAAACGTGGCTAATTTGTTCAAGTAAGGAAGCAATCATCCATCCACTCATCCATTCACTTATTCTCTCTTCCCTGGCCATGTGTGTCCCGGAATAATTTGGGACAGTCATCCACATTCTAACCATGGGGAATTTAGAGTCATCCATTTAACCTGAGAAGTATATATTTATATCATGAGTTTAGATTTGAATCCAGAACTTCTTCCGTTACTGTGCCAATAGTTGTTACTACGTAAGTCAAATGCCATCTTAGGAGACTACCAAGATCCTTGAAAATATATTAGTCCTGATCTTTTCTTTGTGGTTTCTCTTAGATATTAATGTGAATTAGTAGTACATAGAAAATCTTAAAGTTTTCAAAGGTACACAAACGTAGGCAGAACTAAGTCTTTGGGCAGGTTTTTTTTGGGGGGGGCGGCTTTGAGAGTACTGCGTTATAAACGTATTACAAAGGAGGCAGATGGCTTATTTTTGGCCTAAATTATAACATATATTTTATGGCCAACAGGTGCCTGGCTTTTGCATGTTATCAGCCCTTCCAGCCCTTTGGTTGGGTTAGCCGAGACACCATTTTATCAAAACGCTACAAATAGTGAGCGAATTGAACGAGGAAAATTCACAAGTCATACTTATAGACTTTGCATGCGGTTTTACACTTTCTGCATAGCTTGGCTTGTTCAAAGTATCTCATTGAGATTCTAAAATAAGTTCGCATCATGAGGAAATCAGTGGAAAAAAGTGTGGCTTTGCCAGTAATACACTATATAAAAGAAAATAACTCAGAAGAACTGACAGGCTTTAGACAGGTTACATCTAATGGGTTCTGTCTGAGAATAAAACTCCACTGTTGAAGATCATGATTAGAAGTACAATAGAAGATGTGTTGTTTCTTAAACTGGGTTGAGTTTGAAGGAGAAAGTTGAGAAAAAACATGCTTGTGCTGCTTTTACATCACCTTCTAAGAAAAAAATACAACCTTAGATTAATAACTTCTTCAAATAACTCAATAAAGTCCTAATCAACAAAGTTTCTGAAGCAATAGTGGGAACTGCTGCTGAGACTTCATAAACACTGAAGCATTAAACTAAACCAAAGCAACTATGTACAAGAAAAGTCTTCTGATTCACTTAGTATTGTGCCATTAATCATTATTTCTGTGGAAATACTGCTGTCCAGCTTTTAAGGACAAAAATGCTTCCGAGCCTCATAAAGAAAACAATCGGATGGAGCCCCTTTTAATTTGCATGGAGGCCAGCTGGCTTCTGTCTCATTGCAAGATTAACAAACTTTGAATTGGCTGGACATAACCAAGGCCTCAGTCAGCTGCAGCCAAGCGCCGCCCAGACCACCAAGCACAGAATAGCTCACGGAGTCAGCAGTCATATCCCTGTGATATGACTACGCAAAGGTCAAAGTAGAGGACCAGGAGGCTGCCAAGCAGATGTCCTCCACTGGCACTTCCCTGAAAAATGCCATAGAGGACACACTGCCCCTAGTAGAGTGCGCCTTGATGCCCACTGGGGCAGAGCGGCCCATTGCATCATAATTTCCCAGGTCCAAAATTGGTCTCATGTCCCCTGAATTTTTTGGCAGCCACATAATATGAGGAAAGATGTCCTTCCACGCTCGCTTCCAACTAGGGAACTGTCGTTATGGCTCCATTGTGGAGGATTGTGGTTATTTCCTCTTTCAATGCCCCCCTCTGGGATGGAGTGGAGAGGGAAATCCAAAGTATACCACTGAAAAGAGGAGTTTTCCAGCAAAACTGTCATGCATAGTTCTACCTCAGAGCTATGCAGCCCTCTCCCCTCACGCCAGGTGGGGAGAGGGCTGCATAGCTCCACCCACGTTGGCTAATGATCGATTAGTAACAGCCTAAGGAGTTTGGTCAGGAGAGCTAAAAAAGACCCGCTCACCCCATCCATCCCATCGTGGGAGGGAGCATGCAGGGCCCCTAGCCAAAAGGGCGGACAAGTAGCTAATGCTAACTATTACTCAGCAACTTTTCTCACTTCATCCTCCAGTGAGTCGTTCATGAGGGACAATGGAAAGAGATCAGTACCGGGGCCTGACAAAGCGACAATGTGTTAGACAGTATCACTGTGCACAGAGGTACCAGGAGGAAAACTCACTTTACTTGGCATCAGGCTTGTTCATCTGGGACACTGCTCTATAGCATCTTGATTTGGTCGCCATCTTTGTTCTGGACCACAAAGATGACCTGTATGCAGACCTCACAACCGATGTCACCGGTACGAGTGGAAGCGATATTAAAGTAATGGGGGTAGCTAGCCGTAGGCCTAGAAAGAGCTAATGTCTGAACCTTGGGCCATTTGCAAAATGGGGTGGCAGTTTCCATGTGCTCACTGCTCTGGCCGCTAGATCACCCGTTAGCAGTGCTAGCCCCATGGACATGCACTCCCAGCTCGGTTGTTGTGGATTGAGGAATTGTGGCAACAGCTTAACCAAAGTCTATTAGCTTTAGAAGAAAATAGTGATCTGTTGTTGCTTTATTCGCCCTCACAGACCCCAGTGGAGCTAGCTGGCTGCAGGTAGCCTTATTAGCCACTGATAGAGGCTAGCAGGCTATGGTTAACCACATTTACTCCTCTGATGGGAATGATAGTCTGCAGTCAGCTGCACTAGCTTCTAGTGAAAGAGGAGTGGAGATGGAGGGAAGAACAGGCAATGTTGACCGCCTGCCCCTTATTCTCCGAACCTGGGCAGGAAAGGGAGACATCCCCTCTGTTCCAGGCAGAGTCCCTGGCAAGGCTACTAGAGTTAGCATCTGAAACAGCCTATGTATCAGAATGTGTAGTGCTTGGAAATCGTTTTTGTTTGAGGATGTAAATAGTGAGGGGATGGCCTTTATTGTACAGAGCCAGAAACATTCTGCCCCCGTCCAGAGACAGCAGAACACATTGGGATCATGAAGTAGCACATGCCTGTCTAGATGGAGGGATGGGGGAACTTGAGTGGCCTAAGGTGGCTTTTGTGAAGCACAAGCCAGGATACTGATTTCTGTATTTGGTGGAGTGAATTTTAAGGAGCGCTTTGAGGCAGAGCTCTATTGATTTGGGGGATATTTGCTCTTAGATCTGCCATGTGCTCATGCCATCTTGCACGATGGTTCAGTATAATGATCAGTGAATTTGTAATGAGGTTTCAAAATAGATGTTGCGGGTTTGATCCAACTGTGGGGCATCTTAGCTCACCCCCACCCCCCACACACAAGCCGTCTAGGTCTGTGTCCACCCCCACAATGTGGGGACTGATGTATGTAATAACAGATGTCATTACATACATCAGGGGTCGTTTTTGAATGCAGACGTAAGCCTCTTATATAGGAAAAGTTTCGTTTGCCCTCTTTCAAACAGTGTTCAGAAATCAGTGGCAGTTTATCGTGTACATTACCCAGTAATCTGACCATAATAGCTACATAAAAGGATAATTAACATTGTTTTCCAGTTTACCATCTTAATTGAAAAAAAGCTTAGATTTACAAGATATGTTGGGATTTACAACATACTTGCACCATGGGTGAATACAGTACTGCAGATACCATAAGCTCAGATAATCTCTTTTATCAGGCTCTTGGTGGCCAGTAAACCCAGTGTTCATTAGCTTATGTAAATCTGCCCATGTGGATTTACAGTGTTCTTGCACACAGTTAAAGTGAGAGTTAGGACATTTATTTGCAGTCCATGACCCACTAAGCTTTTTTTTCCCTTCCCATTCACAAATGTTTTCTGAGATATAACCCTGCTTACTAGCTGCATGAACAAATAGAGGACGGAAAAAGAAGACCGGGACAACTATCATTGACAATGCCATTGTTAAATCTTCTTTTCTGGGGAGTTTTCAGAGGAATATTAGATTCATTTGAATTCTGTAATAGCCTAGCTTATACTGTTTTATTCTACACTGCCAGTACAGTTTTGTGCACTGGTCACGACTAATCCGAATCTTCAATTATATTCCTAATTTTTGTCTATTTAACGGGAATAGTTCAATTTGGAAGGCCCATTTTATGTGATAATTAGTCTCCATGTTGTGGGGGTTAGACACAGACTTAGCTGGAGCCTGGGGGATTAAGGCCGGATGCTCTTCCTGATGCCCCCGCGGTGGGTTCGAACCCGCAGCCTCTGGCTCATCTGTGCCGGAAGCATTTGCTCTACCGCTGAGTTACCATGGCCCCTAATTGTTTTCCAATTTAAGTGTTGGAAAAAGCCAAAAAGCTGATATTGTGATGTCTTGATGCATGATCAATAATCCTGATATTGTGATATTGTTAGAGCCGTGGTTGTTAGGCTAGAAAAGCACTATATAAGAACAAGTCCATTTACCATTTACCCCTCTCCTTACCCGACCCCATCTCTCTGCTGATCACATACACACAGCAGTCATGCATGTGGACACGTGCACACCCACACACACAGACACACACAAACACACACACACATACACACACTCACACATACAAAACATCTGCAGGGCTTTGCAGCTGCAATCTTTATCTTCCTTTTTTCTACCGTATTGATATTTCTCATCAATGAGTTGGATTTACACAGGTAGTGATGAAACTATTTCCAATTTTTT
>OMLC01103180.1:0-15101 GCA_900302585.1 Regalecus glesne | reverse complement strand
TCACTGTTAAATATTTTTAAATCGTTAATATCGTCATCAGGACTAATTCCTTTGCTTTCTTTGAAGGCACTGACCGCCTGTATTATCACCTGAGGGAAGAAAAGAATATTTTTATCGATCATGAGTCTGTCCTCTATAGACATGCCTCCATCCTTCACATCATCTGTCTTTCCATCGGTGCTCTTTTTCAACACTTGCACAGGCTCAGGTTCACTTTGTCCCACATCAGGGATCTTCTGTTTACCGGTCTCTCCATCCTTCAAGCCACCACCTAGCACATCTCCCACACTCTGACTATTGTCCTCCACATTTTCAACACACTCCAGTAATTCTGACTGTCGAGTCCCTACTGGGTGATCTATGTGTCCCACCGCACGTCCAACCGTAGAAACGTTTTTAACTTTATGTGTCACTACACGAGATTTGGGAGCATCCCTGGTTATAACCTTTTTTCTTTCCAATCTCTCACTGGTCTGGACGCTTACTCTGTTAACCACTTTGAGACCATCTTTAGCAACTTTACTCATGCTCCTGGCTAGAATCTTTGGCCCCTCAGATCTCCCAGTGGTGGGGCATCAGGCTCACCAACAGCTCCAGACATGTCCGATCCTGCACCACCCACAGGTTGGCTCCGGTCTTTCAAAATCATCTCATTGGAGAGACAATCTTTCCAACCCTAGACAGTTTCACAGCGAGTGCTTCGTTGCTGATGAACGGGAACACATTAGAAAATAATACCTTCTTTGCAGGGGTAGAGAGGGACATTACTGGGACAATGACTCCATTCATCGACCGTCAATTATGCACCAAACGGCTCACTTTATCCACCTCGTCCAAAAAAGAACCCACAGCTTCATTCATCCGGGCTGCAGATTTGATACTTTTTGGCCCAACAACTTTAGTAGCGGCCAAAGCACCGTCAAAGAAGAAGAAGAAGAAGAAGCTTTATTTATATGTCATTGTTCCCTGCATTTAATTCAACCTATTGTATAAGACGCTTGGCAACAGGCATGGCTACAAGTCCATGAATACTGGGATGGGATCTAGCACTTTACCTGTGCTCCCATCCAACTCATCATGCAGATTGACAAAGACCATACCAGTGCCAGTGGCACTGTAAAATCTGCTGTGGTGTTCCCAGTGAAACGGAGAACAAGCTGAGAGAAGAAGAATTGGACCCAAATGCAGACACAGGCACTGGAATTAATATTGTAAATAAGCATTGTATAGGACATGTATGTGCACACAAATACACACAGGGACACTCTTTAACGACCATAAATTGAGGAGAAAATTGGGGAGAGGAGACGAGGGCAAAGAGGTAAACGATGAAGGAATAAGAGAGAGAAACAGAGAGTGCTTGGCACAGTCACACAGGCGTGAACTAAAATGCTAGTGCTGTGCAGGAGAAACACCAGGGGGTGTGCACAGTGTTAGGCAGGGCTAAATCTGTACTGCTGAATCACACATGTGTCGGCACACACAGAGACAAGTTACCATGTCACGCCATGCCATATCATCATCAGCAGCTTCTCTGAAGTCAGATCGCGGGGCCGTGCCGGATGTTATCCTAGAACTCATTGGCCAGAAGGCGGGAAAACACCCTGGACAGGTTGCCAGTCCATCCCAGGGCAGGCATGGGGGATTATGGCTGGATCCCCTGCCTGATGCCCTGTGGTGAGTTCGAACCCGCGGCCTCTGGGTTTTTAGTTCCCAAAACTCACGCTCTACCTAAGCGCCATCACGGCCCCATAGTTACAATGTTTTGTTGATTCTATGGTGTGGCACCATTTGTATCATGTAAGCTCCAGGTACGGTTAATACCCAAGGAGAACACATCCTGCTAGGTTACCGTGCCGTAAAGGTTAGCATGACATGCTGTCCCTCTAAATAAGGTGCGTTGATGCCTTATCCCCAGCTCTTTCTCTAGAAAGGAAAGGCTCCGTGACTGCAGCGAGAGCATTAGACTGGGGAACTCGCCACTGAAACTGATAGGAATTAAATTCCTCTTGGCAACATACAGCCTCTGAATTCAATAGCAGAAGTAACGCTGACGCACAATCATCTCTCATCCCCATAAGGCTGCACGGCAGGACGCATATGGTAAGGTAGATTTATCTCATTTTAAGAAGAGCATTTATCTACTTTAGAAGTCTCTCTGGATGAGAGAAATGATAGCACCTGCGGTCACCGGGTAAATTAAATAGATTATTTTCTTAGCGTTCCGCGGCGCAGATGGTGGAGGGACCAAGAGGTCCAATTGTGCATGCGTGCAATCAATTCCATGGTGGTGGATTACAAGATTGAAGGATTTTTTTTGTTAACTTTCCTTAGTTTTCTTCTTCTCTGTACAATCCCAGAAGCTGGATGAATGTGACTGCTCAGTCACACAAAAGTGAAAATTGACTGTATCTGTCATACCTGCATCTTTGAAAAAGGTTTAAGTACGAACTACTTCAAAAAGATGCTAGAAGTTTATTCATTTGTTATTGTACAAACATACAATAAAATGTGTTCTCTACATTTAACCCTTCCTATTGTATAGGAGCAGTGGGCAGCTGAAACACCCAGACACCAACTCCAGTTCTTCTTCCTATTGCCTTGCCCATAGGCACAGGAATATTAACCCAAACATGCATGTCTTTTTGATGGTGGGTGGAAACTGGAGCACCCGGAGGAAACCCACAAAGATACAGAAAGAACACGAAAACTCCACACAGAAAGGAACTGGGACTCAATCCCGGGACCTTGTTGGTATGAGGCAGCAGTGCTAACCAGTGCACCACCATGCTGTTTAAAGAAGAGGAAAATCTACAAGAGCCAAAGCCAGTGCAGCACCTCCTCCATAAAAAACCATCCATCATTTTAGCACCGCATTAAAACAGAGTGTGATGCTTCATCCCTCTTTGCCTCTGGTTAAATTCTGCCACGGTCTCTCTGAGGAGACAGGAACCACCAATAACAGCAGATTTAACTGTTTCACAAAGCTAAACTGATGGGCAAGGAAGAAAAATCAGATGAGTGCCAAGAACAGGAAATGATGGGTGCATAATGAGCAAGAGCGTTAACTTGGTGTGTTAGGGATGGAGATAAGTAAAACTCACACTCACACACACACACAACACACACATAGGGGCGGCATAGCTCAGTGGGTAGAGCGGTCGTCTGCCAATCAGAAGGTTGCAGGATTGATCCCCGGTCCTGCATACAGCATGTCAAGGTGTCCTTGAGCAAGACACTTAACCCCTAACTGCTCCCCGAGCGCCATATGGTGGCAGCTCACTGCTCCTATACAATAGGTTGGTTCAAAAATGCAGAGAAATCCAAATGTCCCCTTGCGGGACTGATAAGGGAAACACTACTACTACTACTACCATTACTACTACTACTACATAAATTACACATTAGGTGAAGAAGGTGGGGGAGGAGAGAAAATAATAATAGAAAGTGAGGCAAGCAAATCATCACATCCACTGCCATATCTTCAGTTGTTTCCCTTGTTTTTCCCTTTTCCCTCATTCTCCTGTTCTCTTCTGTCTGTTTCTGTGTGTGAATGCAGTGTGAATGGGACAGGGTGGGCTATGGCTGACAGCAACACAGCTGGATACCCCATCAGCTCATCTTGGACCCCTCCTTGATCTGAGACTTCCATACAGACCACTATGACAAGCAGGGTGGTTTGCCTGGAGGCTCTCGTTAAAGGAGGCACTGCCGTGACCCCGGCTGTGCCTCCAGTTATTTCCCTTTTCCTGGTGTGTATCCTGTTTTCCAATCTGTGTGTGTGTGGGGGGGGGCTTCTATCCTTGTCCGTCTCCAGCTCCCTGCTGACTGAGGCTCATTCACCTCACCTGCCCAGCTTACACACCTGCCCTCCATCAACTCAACAGTGTATCTACTCTGGTGCTCCATCCCCTCATCACCACATCATTGTTTCAACTACAGTAGTGGTAGTCTCTCGCTCTCGGCCACTGCGGAATAGCACACTCAGGGATGGGCCTTCTGTTTGCATTGCCTGTAGTTACCATACTGCTTTGTGCCTCCAGGACCAATACCCTGTGCCTATCTGCCTGTCGCGCCTGTTTGCTTACCAAAACCCCGAGCTTATCCTCCACCAGCCAGGCTCACTCTCTAGTCCACCTGTCCTGCTCAGCTCAACTCTGTCATCCACCACTGTCGCTCCACATTCTGCCTCGCCTGTCATCCTCATCGCTCTCTATTCCCATAAAAAACTCATTTTTATATTGCTTAATTCTATTGCTTGTGTCTGCATTTGAGTCCCCCTCCTCTTCTTTGACCTCTTCTTTCAGCATGTTCCCAGTTTCTAAGGGGTCACTAAAGTAGATTTTACAGTTTCCACCAGTACCCTGTGAAGGCATAGCACCAATGATTGTAATACAGATGGAAAGTAAAGGAAACACATGCAGCCATCTCTCTAGAAAAATACTCCAAATGGTAAAAAGGCAAATGCTCTCATTTCATATAGCACTTTCCTAGTAAATGGACTCATTTTCATAGAACACCTTTCTAGTCTATTGACCATCCAAAGTGCTTTACCACATACGGCTCGCATTAACCGAGCATGGGCGACTAAGGCTAGATGCCCTTTCCTGATGCCCCATGGTGGGATCAAACCTGCAACGCCTCACTTGTAGGCGTGCACTCTACCACCGAGCCACCACTCGAAGGGCTTTTCAACAAAAATACCTCACATATCCCTCAGCATTCAGGATTAATGCCCCATACCTTTTCCTGACACCCTGAGGAGGGGATCAAACCCGTGTCACCTGACAGAGAGCCATGCGTTCTATTGCCGTGCTACTGTGCTGCTATTAGAACAGCCTGTACATGTAATAATTTCCTCCATGCAGTGCAAGTTGCTTTGGGAGAGACACAGAGACAGCGTGTAAATAATCCATCACTTATAGATACCATGCATGTTTCGGCCTTTTAGAAGCTCGCCTGTGTGCTCTGTGTGCATGTGCACTAAACTCCAGCCATACACCACATGTAGTTACCATCACACGTCTGGTGGATTTTTCTGGCATGTCTGGGTGTGAGCCGTTGTCGGCTGCGAGTACCTTCCTCAACTGGCAACCTTCACACACCCCCACTTTTCCTTTGAAGTTTAACCTCAAAGAGCAACTTCAAAGCTTCTTCCCATACAAGAGAACACTCCTTATGTGAGGGAAATATCAATGGGGCTCGTCCTCCACCATCTTGGCTTCATGGTGGTGTTACTGAATGACTGCATGGCTGCGGTGGAATGCATGATTGGTTGTACAGGGGGAAATCATTCCCGTATGATGAGCTACAAATTCAGGTGTTTGACCCATGCACTCGGCGGGGCAATCAGATGTGTGCATGTGGGCGCAAACAAACACAGACACAGTGTGTGTGTGATGTTAAATGCCCGATGTGTGTTTAGACATCACATTTTAACCTACGTGTTTCCCCTCAGTACTGAACTCCTGCCATGTTTTTCTATATCCACAACAAATCTTCTGCAGGCTGCTTTGACACAAATAGACAGAACTATCTGTGATGAATGCAAACCCAGCTTCACAGTTCACACGTAGGAAAAGGTCAGGAGATACACTGAAGAAACCCAGAGCCTCTACAAAGAAGTCCATGCACTACTCACCGTGAGCACATGTCGAATCTATGAAGCCATAAGTCCACGAATTTGCCAATACCAGGATTAAAAATGTCAAACATCAGAAAATCAAAAGCAGAAACTGTGCAAGAAAACTAAACAAAATCCCTAATAAAGATCACAAATACCAAAGTAAGCTAGAGAAATAACCAGACATCCCACAATAGGCTCCAATACCGTTCAGGCACATAGGTTGTAAGTTGGCATGTGTGCATGTTTGTGTATGAGTATGCGTGTGTGTGCACATGTGTTTTTGCATATGCTTATGCATGTGCATGTCTCCGTGCATGCACGTGCCTGTGCGTGTTCATGCATTCAAAGCTGCGGTAGCAGAAGATTTCCTCTGTCAGCTTGGTGCAGAGGCGCAGCAGCTCTACCAAACAGTGAAACAGCAGACATCACACTGTAGTTAGTACAGGCTGCGTGCCCTCTCACTATTCAGCCACATTCAAATACACATTCCCCAGCATCAGTGGGAGGATTTCATCATTCACACAAACAGCTCCTATCTGAAAGTTTTACGGGTGGTTATGGTCTGTCCATTGTCTCGGTCTTGTTACACCCCATTCATGCCGGATGCTTTTTATTTTATTGTAGAGTACATCATCTTTAATGTAACTATAGCCACACTGCTTCCCATTGAGATCATCCTCTGCTCTGTGAGAACAGATAGTAACTATTATCCCAATGTTGATTCTTTCTCCAGGCATTTCTATAGATGTTCTTAGTCTTACTGGTTTATAAATAGTGTCAATCTCTCACTCCAGACTAGTGTGTGCCATAAATAAACTGTGGATGTATTCCATGTGACTGGTTTACTTGCCGACGGCTTTTGCTCACCCAGTTGTCGATTAGAAAGAAACATTTCTGTAAATGCTAGTAGCTATTGAGTTGACAAATGGCCAAGGTGGCGTTTACAGAATATGGACTCTGGCTGACAATTACACATGAACCGGACATATATAACTGAAGGAAGCCCCTATGTGTAAGGCTTGTGTGAGCAGGGTCTTTGTTAACGCCAAATAAATGAGAAGAAGAAGTTTTATGTATTTGCCATTGTACGTACATACACCGAAATGTGTTCTCTACATTTAACCTAACCTACTGTTATAGGAGCAGTAGGCAGCAGCAGCTCCTACAGGTCCTCTCTGTGTGGAGTTTGCATGTTCTTCATGTGCCGTGTCTGTGTGGGTTTCCTCCAGGTGTTCCAGTTTCCTCCCACCACTAATAAGACAAATCATGTTCAGGTTCATACTCCTGCCTGTGCCCCTGAGCAAGGTAATTGGAAAAAGAGCTGGAGTTGGTCCCCGGGCGCTGCAGCTGCTCACTGCTCCTATGCAATAAGATGGTTGCATGCAGAGAACACATTTCATTCTATGTATGTACAATGGCAAATGAATAAAGCTTCTTCCTCTTTCCATCTGAACATGAGACATCTGACAGAGCTCGCCACAGCCCACTTGATCTTTACCCCCTGATTTGAAATCCCAGCACATGGTTTAGCAACGCATTCCGACAAGAGTTTCAAACACAAAAGTTTGGAATGTCTTGGTTATGAAAGATTACCAAACCATTGGGAACAGATTTCATATCTAAGAGTGAGGATTTCCACAATGTGGGGGGTTTTGCCACCTAGAGGTTCAAGGTAGCATATTGTAAATTCCATGCAAAACATCCAAAGCCGACGGTTATATTCCATAAAGGGAAAAAGAGTTGTTCAGCTCGATCTTCTCTGGGATTGCATGCTTGGCAAACAATTGTGTCGGCCCCTTTAAGGCCCTATTAGATGACTATCTAGTCCCTTCAAACCTTAAAGTAGAGGCCTACGAGATACTCTGGTGCCCATGCTGTGTACAATAAGTCCAACCTCTTCAAAGAGGTATTAGCAGGGATTTTAACTGAAATTAGATTAACATCACATCATACCAAAGCCTTGCCTCTTGTGGGCTGCGATAGCTCAATCGTAGAGCACACACTTCAGGAAATGATACGCCAGGTGCTATGGGTTTGAACCACCTCAGGGTATCAAAAAAGGCATCTGGCTTTAATAGATCTATTCTCCGTCTAAGTCTGTGTCCTCCCTTACAACATGGGGACCAATCATGACATGTAAAAATTGACCTCTCATAATAATTGCTTGCTTCCTGTTTTAAAACTGCCTTCAATGCTGAAATCTCTGATTTGTCTCCATCAATAAATAGCTATTCTATCCATCTGGATCATGGAGTTGGCTTATGTAATACTGGCTAGCATATCTGCCATTATTGGAGGCACTCTCCATCTACCATTGTTAAAAAAATACTGAGCAGGACCAAGCAGAAGCCACCACAACTGATTATGGAAGTCAATGCATGAATGCCTCTAAATACAGTTCTAGTGGCTGCGACTCGTTTTCCCAGATGAGACTGAATGTAAGGAAGGCAAATGGAAATCTCACACTCCTGAATGACATCAAAAGTTGTCCATAATCAATCTGTAAAAGTCAAAAAATAGATTAAATAAGTGGGAAGCATCAGAGGGTTAATGGTTTAAAAGTCAAATGAATAGCACTTGGTGCACTGAAAACTGCTATGGTTTCACATATCCCCATAAAACAGAACAGTCAGATGAGAATTGGAGGAAATTTGATTTGATAGTCGGTAACACCCTTGAGTTTTTGGAGGAATGAGGACATCAATATGCTAGAAGATAACTTCCCTTTTGTCACTCTGGCATCCAGTGTATTGGGTATTTTTTGTGAGTGCACGCCTGCAAGTGCAGGATGACATAGCTAAAAGATACTGGATTTGCCACACAGAGAGAACAACGTTAGTCTTACAAATGGACCAACCTCTCTATTGTGTGGGAGCAGTGGGCAGCAGTTGAGAGTTTCAGTGTCTCGCTCAAGGACACCTAAACGCGCTTTCTGAAGGAGGGGATCGAACCACCAATCTTACAATTACTAGACCACCCTCCCTTGTGAGCTATAACACCCTGATCAATTATTAATTGGTCATAGTTCTAAAGTGTTTCTGATGTGTCAGCTGGCTATGCTGGTGGCTGCTCAGCTAAAGACAATTCAGACAAGCTTTGACTTCTTTTGAACGGATGCTAAAACATCCATTCATTTTACAATTTATTTTACAGCCAGCCAGCATATCATGTAAATAACATCCAATGACAGCTACTCACTTGGAAATCTAGTCAATACTAGGCTTATTTCCAATTCCAAACTAAAGACAATTATCCTGTGTAATTTTATTCACAACAAAGTCACAAGACAGTTGAGCTTCATATCTGTGACTCCGCTTCCTTGTTAGAATAATCTCTCCATGGAGCTCCGGATAGCAATGACAGCACTGCCTTTTAAACGACTTCTTAAGCCTTTTTTTATTTGATTTTTTGATGGGGTTCGATGTAAAAATGTCTCTCCTTCGACTATTATTCCAATGGTGCGATAGTCTTTTTAGCGTTTGCTCTTTGTTGATGTCTGCAAGCCAATTAATTTGTAAGAATATTAATTGGTTCAGCTGCATAACTTCATGGGACAGGATGGCATATAGCTGTAAAGCCTCCGGAGGCCAGTTTGTAATTTGTGATATTAGAATAAAACAGAATTGTTTTTATTTGCCACACAACCAAGACCAGTGTTATTTGTTCTCTGCATTTAACCCATCCTGTTGTACAGGAACAGTGACCACAGCTGCCATGTGGCTCTATGTGAGCAGTTGGCGGTTCAGTATCTTGATCAAGGGCACAGACACACTTTCTGCAGGGGCCGAGGATCAAACCACCAATCTCCAATTAACAGATGCCCACCCAACCTCCTGAGCTATATAACCCCTATATATTTGGCGAAGCGATCCCAGGTCTCTCCAGAGAGCGTGTTGAGGTGTCCTTGAGCGAGGCACTGAATCCCTAACTGTTCAACCACTGAGATGGAATGCGACCTGTCCAGGTTGTTTCCCTGCCTATTGCTGTATCATGCATGCTTCAGGATCTGACAGGCCAGCGGCCGCGGGTTCAAACCCACCATGGTATCCATCTCCACCCCCACAATGAGGGGACTAATCGTGACTCATAAAACAGACCTCCCATTAGGCCACACAAATAACACTGGCTTGAACTTGGGCAGCAACTCTGGTCCAACGATAACACCATAAACACACACACACACACACACATGGACACACACGCACACCAGTTTCTTTTACAGCTTAGGACCTTGGCTGTAAGGTCCTTGGCATTTCTGTATCTTTGCAACACATAGAAGATCCTATAAGCCTGGCATGTCAGTCAATAAATGGGGTCCTCTCATTGTTTACAGTGGAGACTTAAGGGCCAGGAAATACCTCCACATTTTCAAGCTATTGTGGTGAACTCAATTAGAGATAAGGGAGGCAGAGAGAGACTAGAGGGCGGGGTTAGGGTGGGACATACCGATTCTGTTTGCTCTTAGCCATACTGTCTTTTTGCTCAATCACTGCTGGGTCATCTCTCATCTGATAGGTCAGGGAACTGACTTTCTGACCTCGGTGAGTGAGGTTCGGACACGGGCAATCAAAAACATGCCCCAAGGTTTAAGGTGGGAGCTGGTGATGGTGGCGCTTTGGCATTACATTGACTGTAGTATCTGCTATCCCCTCCATAAAGGGATCAGTATACACATTTTTCTTCTTACCTACCTCTGCAACCTTTAGAAGCCATCTAGATGGGCTATACTGATTTTAATTGAGATGGATATTGCCTGAGGGAATGTCCCCAGTGTGTATAAGATCATGGGAGGTAAAAAACTAGACTTCCTATTTCATGCATATCATTTTATCAACTACATCATGGTCTATCCAGCTCAGGCACTTCTGTACAGTCACTGGGCTTTCGCTTAAAGCTAAATCCATATTGTAGGACATACCACTAACATACTAAACATAAATGATGAATGCATGTAATACGTACAGTACATAGTAAAAGGATATGGACTGTGGTGTCTGTCATATTTCTTTATGTCTTGCACTCTTGGGCATTGAACTGTACAGTGCAATTTGCAAGGTACTCTTGTCCTTGTACCATGAGAGTTAGAGCGTCTTATAAAACTCAGAGTTCTGGAATACGTCTCTGAAAAAAAGACATCTTACCAATTTAATTGCAATAAATTAGTTATATTTGGTTAAAAAAAAACATCACCAGCATCTAGAGTTTTGAATTTCTTAAATGGCTGTTAAAATGAGAACCAAAGAATAAAATGGCTTTAGCCAAGGCTATCTGGAAAATGGTCACTGTATCAGTTCTATTTGCTGTACAATATTTCTGGCTACTGCTGCATTTACTCGTCAGATTCTGTTTAATGCTCACATTTTACAGAATCATTCAGTCGCACTTCTATCTGTATCTAAGGTTCAACAATGTTTGAGAAAAGTTTTCAGTTAATTTTTTCCTTCATTCTCACCACTGTACTCATGATGTCAAACATTGTATGTAAGACGATGACAGACAATACAGCTCATTCAGTGCACCAATACTCAGGATTGTGATTACCACACATCTGCATGAAAAAGGTATGATCCTTCTGAGGTCAAACAGAAACACTGCTACATTATAGATATGTATGAGTGAAGAGAGGTAGAAAAGAGAGCCAACAGTTGCATGAACACCTCCGAGCTAAACAGTGGACTTGAACTTCAACTCCGCATTGCATGCATTCGTGAACTCACTCACTCATATATAAATAAGTGTGTGTGTTTTTCTGGGCATTTGCATTTGGTACATTCTCATCAGTACAAGAGCAGGTTATCAAGGGTAATGGCTGTCCCCTTTCTAGTCATTTGTTTCTGTTGTATCTGTACCAGTGGGGTCCAACCCTGCTCCTAGACAGCTGCTCTACTGCCGGTTTTCACACTAACCCTAATTCCACACATGAATTAAATTAATCAAGTTCTCGGTCAGCAGGTAGTAATTAGTAGTTGACTGTGTTGAATTGGGGTTGGAGTGAACAGCAGTAGGATGGTAGCTCACCAGGAGCAGGGCTGGACACCACTGATCTATAAGGACCACCTGCCAGCTCATGTGAGAGGAGAAAGCTTCCCACGGTGTACCAGGTAATTGCCACTTTGGGGGTTGGGGAGCAGGGCTGGTAAATAAAAGTATGCTATTTCACTGGCAGACAGCGCTGCCACTGTAATAAATCTGAGCGTTGTTTGTTCTTTTCATTAGAGAAGGTCAGAGCTAAATTGGTCCATTTTGGTGAAGGATTGGGGGAGTGTGTGTGTGTGCGCGTGTGTGTGTGTGTGTGTGCGTGTGTGTGTGTGTCTGTGCAGAGGGGGGTGTCTGCAAAAAAGGGAAGTGTGTGGTGACGGGACAAGAATGTGAGAGGATGCAAGCGTTCAGCTAGGTGGCTGCCGATGAGCAGGGTGAGGGAGGGGGGTTATAATAGCTGTACCGTCACTGATAACATGAGCTTGAAACACAATATCAATACAAACACACTTACATACAGATGCACACAAGATGAGAACAGGAGTTATATGATCGTTTCTTCTAGTTTTGGTTAACATCCTAGCAGAGGCACAAGTATTAATTTGCTAGTAGTTAATTTAGGCAAGCCAAAAAAAAAAAGGGTGCTACAATAGCCAAGACTAGATGAGACAAATGCATGAACATATGTTCCAACACAAGCCATGGATAGAACCAGAGGAATCTTGGCAATATTTCATTTATGTTAATATGCAGTCTGTGTAAGAGAGCTTTGGTGAACGTTCAGTGAACGAGGAAGACTATCTTTTGCACGCATAGGCCCGTAACTTTATTTCTTATTTCCTCTTGCCATTCTCACACATGCTCCCTCACATGTCCCATTGCTGTCATGGTGTGGGGCTGTTAATGGGTTATCAGCTGATCACATCACCTGTTTTCAGTTATCTAATAGCACTGCAACACATCTGCATGGTTAGCCTGCAGTGTGTTTCTCTGTTATAGTGCTGCTGTTATACGCACATCAGTCATGGGGCAGGTACAACATGGTGCAACCTAATACCGCCATTCACCCATCACGTATTGCCCTGCAGAAAGTGTGTCGAGGTCTGCTTGAGCAAGACATTGAACCCTCAACTGTTCCTCGAGCACTGTGGCACTATTGCGCTCAATGGGAGAAATGCAGTGATTGAATTGCCCACCGGGATGCATAAAGTACATCATCATCATCATCTGTTCACCATTTCTTGTGTTTTTCCCTAGTCCTAGAGGAACATGATTTAGAAATGCTTTGCAGAGAAGACTTCTATCTGAGCTCTCTGCTCCTCACTCTTGGCCATTGACAAGCATTAAGTTATGTTTGGTTTGTGTTTTTCCACCTGAGTGTTTCTCTTTTCGTTATTTCCCCATTGCCAATGCCATAAAGCTCATCAGGTGAGCTGGTCAGGGCACATGACCTTCCAAAGCCTATATTACAGATCCCTTCAAAATCGTTTCAATTCAACCTTCACAGTTGCATCTTTTTGGTTTCTTCAAGTGGGAATTCAAACTATACTTTGCAACATGTCTTACACTTGGCTGTAGGAGCAGTCCTTTCATTTTTCTGCCAGGTTTCTGAGGCCCTTTCCTGGACTCTTTTAAACAGAGTTCTTAACCTCCTCCCCAACTTTCTGCAAGTTGTCCCTCCACGCAATTAATCTGGCTCATCTATGAGATATTCTGAGATAGGTGGCATAGCTCAGTAACACATCTAGTAGTGGAAGATCGGTGGTTTGATTCCTGCCCCCTTCAGTAAGCATGGTGAACACAGAGAACCCCTAACTTCTTCCTAGGCACAATGCTCTGATACAATGGGGGGGTCCTGTTTTACATGTCACCAGTAGTCCCCATGTTGTGGGGGCGGATAGTTTCAAGGTCAATGTTTTCCCAGAAAATGGCTTCATTCCGCCCCACAACGCCTTTTCTGCTCGATATGAAAATCATCCAATCGCAGTGTCGTGTTATGGAAGGTGGAAATTCAGGGGACATAAATGCCGCATGTCAAAGAAGCAGTTGCAGACATTAATAAAGGTCGTTCCGTCCACTCTGAAAACCACACCATTCATGAGATGTATTAAACACGACTACTGCCACACGAAACTTCATAATTACAGCCCATCATGTGTAAAGTCCTGCTAATCTTATCACCAATGCTTTATCCCATTTTAATTTCCAGGTATTCGAGAGTCATTGCCCAGCAGCTAGCCCAGCAGCCATAGCAGTCCCCCTTTATTAGCCCTCTATTAAATCAGTTCTCTGCAGTCATATTTAGAATCTGCCAGCTCTCATATGAGAAAAGGTCTAGCTGCTTCTTTCCTCTGCATCCTATGTGCATCCTGATGCCTCTGCAATCACGGAGGCTCAAATATCTCTAAAATCTTCAAAGCTTATGGAAAGCAAGACTTTCTTGACATGTATTCATTTCCACTAAATAATCTGTGATAATAAATATTTATCCTCCATCACAATTCATCACTCATCGAAGAGGTCACGTAGAGGAATGATGAACCATTTAAGAGGCCTTATTTAACTGACACTGTACATACATAAAACAAAATGTGTCCTCTGTAATTAACCCATCCTATTGTAGGAGACCAGCGAACAGCCACAGTAAGGGGTTCAGCGTCTTGCTCAAGGACACCCAATTAGCAT
Source organism: Regalecus glesne (assembly GCA_900302585.1). Taxonomy (NCBI): domain Eukaryota; kingdom Metazoa; phylum Chordata; class Actinopteri; order Lampriformes; family Regalecidae; genus Regalecus; species Regalecus glesne. Next base: position 811 of record OMLC01103180.1, on the reverse strand, counting down.
TTTAGTTTTTTTAGTTTAACTCGATAAACGCTATATTTAGATGAACTCCTTCAACTTTTTGCAATTTCCTTGCCTGGATTATTGAGCATGCATACCGACAATTAGTAAATGATTTACCACTTTTGCTGACTAATTACCTCAAGGATTAAATCCCCGGGCCAACTAATGAAATATATTCTGTAAAGAGCCCTGGGGCAAGGTAGTTACCCTTGAGTCCTTCGTGGCCAGCAGCTGAAGGTAAACGTGTGTGAAATAGTTATATTGAAATAACCTGCATGAGGAAAGGTTCATTTCACATGGTATATAAGAACAAGTCCATTTACATTTATAGAGTTCTATGGACATAGTAAAGATATCATTTACATTTCTTCTTCCTCTTCTTTCAGCTTGCTCCCTGTTGCTCAGCAGTTCCCATAGCAGACATTACCGTTTCCACGGGTACAACATTAATGGTGGTCCCATATGGAGCCTTATTATGGTCTTGTCAGTCCGAATAATGACTTGGCAAAATATTACGTCAGATATCCTTCCTGACAAACACTAACCCTATGAATACCATCCCAGTATTCATAGACATATACCACATTCTCACACTCACCCCAAACATTGCATCTAAACGAATTTGTCTAATTATCAATAAATGCTGGCTTTATAATGAATTTTTACCCAATTCAAATTTAGCCATTTCCCCTCTATCATCTTCCTGAACTTCTACAAGCTTGTGTCATAGTGTATGCGACTGCACACTACCAGGTGATGCTGGGAGCAAGTAAAGCAAGAAAAGGTCCCTGGCAGAACATCACTGAATATG
>OMLC01103179.1:26612-45529 GCA_900302585.1 Regalecus glesne | reverse complement strand
CAAGGAGACTCAACATCCTTTTTGAAGGAACAAGAGATCAAACTACAAACCCTCTGATCCCTCCCAATGAATGGTATGATAATCGAGAAACAATTTGTCAGTTCCTCTACCTTAAAGTAGTGGGAATCCTGCAATGGCTCTAGAAACGAGATGTTCTGCATGGCATATTGAGGAGTAACTCACAACAGGCCGTGGCAGATGAGCATTAGATTACAGCTGATGTGTGTCGTCTGCTCCATGTGCCCTGAGAAGGTTTGAAAACTTCCAGCCACCTGTTTATCCAGTCATAGTGCAGAGGACATAGCTTGAGTGACAATGCTCCTTTTTCGAGAGGGAATTTTTTGACCTATGGCAGGGTATGAGGGTATGTTACAATGTTTTATATTTTATCCAAAGGAATATACATTTGATTTCATACAACACAAGCAAGGATCTAATCAGGAGTGAACAATGCGAGTGCCCCCAAGCTAGGCTCGATTCCAACAGGACATTGGCTGCTCGTTCCATCACCAGGGAGCTACGGAAGAGTCCAGCTGGTGATTTAGGGCCCTGTTGTGGTGGTGGTAAAAGGGGCCTCACATTGGCAGTGTAGTGAGCAGGGTGAGGGTATAGATCTGAATGAGGGAGTTCAGGTAGGCTGGAGCTGTTTTAGTTGTTTTGATCAAACTGGGGGGGTGAGACATATTGATTTTTTTTAATCAAAAAAATCATATAAATCACAAAAATCAAAACATCTTGGGTTACTAAAGTTCTCCGAGGTAATCTGATGGGGGGGGATTACCATGGAAACAAAATCCAAAGATGACATAATGCTGATCACAAATCTCATTAGGGAAATAAGTGCAAAATAGACTCATGAGGTTTTTATTTAGGACATTCAGAGAACTACAAACTGCTTCAATGCCAGATTTACAGATGGGTACAAAACATAATCAGGCGTCTTTCTAAAACGACAACAGCACTCACATTTCATCCACTAGATTACTCAGAGCAAGCATGAAGTGTTCACAAGGGAATAGGCAGATTTGTAGTCTCCAAGTGAATGTATGCAACTGATCGAGAGCATGGAAAATACAGCATCAGTGTCAGTGTTGTGCAAGAGCCATATTCTTTAACACTATTTAGATGAAGAGGTGGGGTGGAAAGAGAAATGGACATAAACAAAAGGTCAATTCTAGTTAAACCTCACATGGTGCTTGGAAAAATCATCACTTCATGTCAGCTGCTATGCTGCATTTGACTCGACATGTTTACCCCAATACTGGGGGAAAATACTAGAATTTCAAAAACCTCACATTTAAAAAGCTAACCATTTTCCCTTACAATGGAACAAGCTATTTAATGGTTAGGAACTGAACATATGACAAATGGAAACAAACTTGAATTATTGATTTATTTATTTTTTCTAAATCAACCCCAAAGATTTTCCCCATTAACTTTTAAGTGCTAAGTGGATATCAATATCCTAAGGATTAGCATTAAGGTGGTTTCTTTGGACATTGCACAAAGTATGGAACAAGACTGTTCAGAGATTCTAAGTTTATTTGTTTTGAATCAATGATTGTGTCAAAGCTTGGGTTATTGTCAAGTGTGTTTGTATCCACATGCAGAAAACAAAAAAAGTATTCAAGACATTTGACAGATGTTCGAAAGCCATTGCAGGGGAAAGTCAACAATCCTTAGAGCACATTTTATCTGGATGAAGTATCTGCGAGGCCTATATCCAGAATTAATTCCATCAACCATGGTTATATAAAAAAAGGACCGAGGAAGGGAAGGAAAAAGGCTCATAGCGAAAGTTTCACTCGGTAAAAAGCTAAATGGATGATTCAACAGGATCCACTCTCACAGGCTACTGGATTGTTTAGACTGACAGTTTGAGAGTCCCTGGGACTGCAGTAACATGACTTTTCATAGGAAAGTTTCATTCAACTACGCACATGGTGTGCAGCCTCAGAAAAAGTCATAAATACACATAAATATAATAATATCTACATATGCATGTACTGTGCATGTACAAGGCTGCCTTTGTTAATTTGTAACAATTATTTCAATAACTTTGTAACAATTGTGAAAACGACGACATGCTCCTTTCAGAATAAATAGTGACTGGTAAGAGGCCTTAGATGATGCCTTTCTGAGAAAAAAAATGTCGGAGCGTTCATCTTGTTTAAAAGTTCCAGAAAAAGTCAAAACTTCACTCACCTAATTCAAGTTAAAAGTTTCAAGTTCAATTTTCATCTGTTTCACTTTAAATAAAGTTGCTATGATTTTGATGAACAACCTGATTTAAAATAGATTAAACTGTGAATTGCGATTCCAAATTGAAATTATGGAACTTGTTCGCCGCCACCACCAAACAAGATGAGAACCCATATTCAATCACTGCATAGCCTATTTCATTTTCTTCAATGCATTCAAAACATAGATTGGTGCCAATCTAATTCTTGTTCTTAAATGCATTTAGATGCTTATTTCATTCACCAACTGCTAAAAAACTAAACTAGACTTGTGTTCTTTCCATAATTCAGGCATCATTTTGGCTGTGTAAAACTTAATACTCCAATATGACATGATGACAACAATGGAGACACTTAAATGTTTGACTAAAAATGTGAAGGGTTAGGCCAAGCAGTGAGATTGGACCTATCACTGTAACTCAGGGCTGGGCAAAGTGATTCAGAAGGGGCTGGTGCGGGTGCAGGTAGTTGTTCCCACCAAGCAGACACACACCCGAGTCTACTAATCAAGGTCCTTAGCAAAGACAATTGGTTGGCTAGTAAAATCAGGTGTGCAAGTGCTCTGTTGGAAAAAAGACCTGCACCCACACTGGCCCTTTCACTTTGCCCATCCCTGCTGTAACTCATGATAACTGTCAGTGTAACCATCAATTTTTCACACACTTAGCAGGTTACAAAACCGCTCCGTACAAAACCAAGGACCTTTTCAAAGAGACCATATATACATGTGCTGTTTTTCATAAAATATATATTTTACAAAAACCCTAACTTCTTGAAGCTATACTACGTACAAGTGGTCATTTTGCAGGTGCTTAGAGGATCAAGTTTCCTTGAACAGATACTCAGTTCACCTTGCTCATATTGTGGAAACCAATAAAATGATTACAGACCTGTATACACCTCCAACTTCTTTCTATACTCTGTAATAACTTTTAAAACCTTGCAAGACAAAACAGACTTGCTGAGCAGTATGCCTGTGCTCACTCCTGTGCAGAAGACTTTACCACAAACAGGATCCTAAACCAGATCACATGCTGGTCGGTTGTGCCTGTGGCTGAATTGGCTGCAGGGGGACAGATTGTGGCTCGCTGTCCTGCATGACACACTCTTCCCCTTTGCGCATGTACATTAAGAACAGAGTCACTGTGGCAAAAGTGGTAGCGTTGACCGGGAAGGCTCGCAGCAGTGTGGACGTGAGCCCCCGTGTGAACACCCTCCAACCTTCCTTTCGTAAACTCTGCCTGACACAATCCATGATGCCACTGTACCGATTCACCCCCCCAACCCCATCTGCCTGGAGGCGTGACTTGATTACATCTACAGGGTAGGTGGAGAGCCAGGAAGCAATGCCGGACATTCCACCAGCAAACAACAGCTTGAGGATCATGTAAGGGTCTTCCGGCTCACAGCCCAGGGAACGTGTCATGGTATCATAAGTCAGGAAGTACACACCAAACCCCGGCGTCTCACGAATCAGTGTTGTCACCATGCCACGGTTGATCCCACGGATTCCCTCCTTCTTGTAGATTCTCACCAGACAGTCCAAGGAGTTCTTGTACAGCTTCCTCTTTGACTTCTTTTCTCCAGTCCCTTGCATTTGCATGCGTGTCTTGGCTAGTTCCATAGGGCAGCAGATGACACACTGGATGGTTCCAGCTGAGGCTCCTGCCAGAAACTGATTGAGTGGTGTGTCATTACCCAGCTCACGCATGGCATTGCCCTGGACGCCAAACACAATGGCATTGATGAAGGTCAGCCCCATCATAGGAGAACCAATGCCTTTGTACAGACCAAGCACCTATAGACAAAATACATGGATTATAGATTTTTACCTAAAAGTGTTTTTACACAGGAATGGGACATCTAGATGACAGTATTTGATGTTAAGGGTATGAATGAGGGAGGTTGTAGAATTATACCAGAGGCAAAGTAAAAGGAAAAGAGAATGATGGTTTCCGTGCCCGTCTTAAAATTGGGAAATAAGTACAATTGAGTTTTTCAGTCCTTAAGTCCTCTTGGCCAAGGCAGCACTGTGATGCTAAACAATATATTACAACTGAAAGCTCTATTTTGAGGTCTTCAAGTAGTGCGAGGACATTTTCCATAGCCTTATACACCACCTGAGTCCAAATCAGTTCCTGTAGTAATCATTCCACTGTTTTTAGTCAAGTTGTGGCTGTTGAACTAATGTTGAGTCTTAAACCTTGTGAAATGTCATGTTTAGACAAGAAGCTTATCAGTTCAAAATTGTAAAGTTTCATTCATATCACTCTGTGCAGCAGGGTAGATGAGCAATTCCTTCCTAGAAACCAGCCTGTCTACACTTAGCTTAAATGGCAACATGCCTCAAGCTTAATTTAGCCAAGTAGAATAAGGTCCTGGTTGACCCTGGCGAGCTGATACCCTCCCACACACCCTATCTCGGTGTTCGAAACAGACTATATGATCTGGGGCTGACGTAGCTGCTGAGAAGTAACTGGACCTTTCTACCTAATGAATAAGCTAGCTTAGCAAATGGCTCTGGCTTTAGCATGGTAAAGAGTACCTGGTAAAAACGAAACAGCACGTACAGCTAACTTAGTAATACAATATTGTTTAAAAGAAACCAAATGGACCATTTGTAATGAGGGTAAACCAGAACATATATATAGAGAGGTAAATTAAGGAAATGGGTAGGCCTAGGCTTAAGAGGGAATAGAAGGAAATGTTTCCATCTTTGTTTTTCCCCTGCTTACCGACTCTTGACGTATGATGGATTGGAAACAGTGGATTGTACCACGGTACAGAGGTTTGTCCACATTCTGAACTTGAAGTCTCACCTGAGAATGAGAACCAATGTGTTAGAGAACCATATAGAAACAACACTCCTATATTACAAAATATTCCTCTCACATACAAGACCATAGTGGACCACAACTATTAAACACCACACATTGCAATACACTTAACAGGTGAACAAGCAAGCATCAGTACTTTGACATGGGCACTTTTCAGGGAAAATGATGTTAAGGGTGTAAAATAGCAGAAAGGGGGAAAAAACAGAATATGGTGATAACAAGGCAATGTGTCTTCTGTGCTTTGTAATTTTTATAGCCTAAAATAGAACATGGGGTGAGAGAAACAGAAGACCTTGACCGTACTTACTAAGTCTTATTTCCGTGGAAAGGCTGTATATTTCTCTCTCTCATCTACAACAAAGTGACACTCGTGCTGTTAAAGACAGCATCCCCAAGCCCCCCAACAGACACCAGCTCAGGGAGAAATAACATATTTGAAAGCAAGGCAGAAATACGCTTCAACCAAAATTGCTTGCATTCTCTAATGTATATGTTGCCACATTACCCAGGAGTAAACTTCTGATCCAGTTGAACTGATTCACCTCTTTTTTGTGATTTCCATACCTGGATTATTGAGCATGCATCAAGACATTACCCAGTAGTGTACGATCTTTATAACTGGTTTGGGCTTGTCAGCTGCGAGTGATTTATGAGAGCAACATAAATACTCTAGGTCTCTGCTAATTGCAAGGTGAAAAAATTGAATCAGCGTGAAGCATGTGATACTGTATTAGCTTGAGCAACAAAATGTGAGATTAGCTTCGTGCAGATTTGAGGGCTTTGCACAATACTGACGCAGACAAGAAAGGCAACTATAGACTAAATAAACTACTAAAATAAACTAGAATAGCTTAATTAACCCACTGTGTGTTTGATATTCCATCATCTGCTTTGTGCTCGACAGAGTCACTGTAAATGGCATTAGTAAAGATAATTTAATAATATGAGGCATGTGGAATGATGGGGCAGCACAGTAATTTGGTAAATGGTTATTTCAATATTACCAACTGAACCCAATTCCTCTATTTTTTTTGCCTACAATGTTGAGTGATAAATTCATTGACAGCTAATTAGTTTGTTTATATGTCATTTTTGGGATGTCCAGTGCATTGACTACAATTAATGCTGCCAACAAGCATCTTGTCAAAATGTTTTGTAATCGCTTTAAACTTTACCAAAAATCGATTAACAAGCTTAGATTAAGCCTTACATAAAAAAAGACATTGTTCAATATAAGATATATGGTTATCAGATTCTATTTGTGGTCCACAAATTCTATTGAGAGCTGACGTAACAATTATTACAGTACACAACATTACCAACATAGAATATTCAATAACCATGTCATGTACAAGCACATCAGCATTGTCATCATGACAGAATGTACTTGATAAATATACAGAACTTTAGAGTGAAAAGGTTTTTCAGGCCAAAAGCCTAATGATTTGCTCAGTTCCATTGATTGTGGTTAAAAGACAAGGCTTGCGTCTCTTACTCAATTTCCTGATGCACACTGCAGGTCAACTGAGTATGTTTTAGGTCACTTGGACTCAAACTCAAGCTGCTGACACCGAGGTCTGACTTGGAAAATCCTGATAGCTATGTACTGGCCAAACTCATTGCCCAACATATGTAAATAATGGAGACGCTGAAACAGAGACTCACCTTTACAGTATCAAAAGGATGTCCAACCAAAACACCTGCAGCGCCTGAAAAGACAAAGTATAATTAGTAGAAAGGAAAGAGGCTTGCTTTTGAAAAAAGGTATTGATGAATCATCACACTTGCACATTTAATAACAATAATCTCTTCTATAGGGGAAGTGTATGTTAAGGAACACTTAGAATGCAAATAAGCCATATTTTGCCAACATGCTAATTTTCATCTGTTGTCCTAAGCAATTAGAGGTTCCGTGTCTTGCTCAAGGAGACTGACATGCTTTCTTAAGAAACTGGTCATTGAACCACCAATCTTCCGATTACTGGATGACTGCTCTACCTCCTGAGTCATGCCAACCCTATTTGTTCATTAATAATAAACTTGACAGTTTCTATCCTAAATTTTTTAATCAGGATCTTGCATGAGTGGTTTTCCAAACTAGGGAAGATAGGGTTTAGTTATCTTGAAAAATAAACCTCAGTTTGACAATAGCACACAATATTATTCTGCAATTTATGTAGTAAACAGAACTGTGTAATCTGGAATCATGCATTCACTGTATATATGAAAAGACAACTCCAGCTAAATGGGTACCCGATGAGAGACATATTTGAGATCAACCACCTCATCAAATAGCAAACAGCCCCACCACAAGGCTAAGCAGAAATCAGCTGATCACTGCACTGCGTAGTTGCAAATGCCAAACAATGTCCTGTCCTTGACTTGCATGCACCAACATGAGGGAACAGTATTATACAATCGCAACACTGCTAGCCAAGAAGCAACTTGGAGGCATTATCCCTATAGGTATCTCACTACTTATTAAAGGCCTATTCATGAATCAACTGCTACACCTAAAGGGAAACAAAAAGAAAAATAACATTACTTTTTTGGTTTGTATTTGATTATAGTTTAATTGGGATGCTTGGCTTCCGAAATACATCAAGTCATGTTCATTTACAACAAATTCCGCTCGTCTGCATCCAAAATAATTTTGCTCAATCATCAAACACCGAGTGCCTCGGGAACGTACTGTCCGACTACTACTAAACCTAAAGGCTAAAAGTATAAATTTGTAACTTGATTCTAACTTTTTGCATTCAATAAAATTGTAAACTGGAAGCTGATAAGAATGGAAATAGTGGGTCTGGATTCCAACACTTTTAATATTAGAGGTAAACCTCTGCTGAACTCCTGTTGGATGTGCAGACTGAAATAGAAAAATATGCAAGTGATGAGAGAGATAGGTAGGTAAAGCTAAACTGATGATAATGAATTTGTTTCATTCATCTTTTTTGCTTTGACATTATTGTTTATTTTTTTTATTATTGCCATTAGGATGTTTCCTCGATAGTCCTTGGGTGATTGTTTTTGATAATATATTATCAGTCAACCTAAAAGTACTCCTGCTTACTCAAATATCTTAATTAGTTAGAGAGAGCTAAGATAAGATATTCTTTTATTATTCCCACAAGGGGAAATTTGCAATGGGGGGGTCCTTCTTTTTAACATCATGTTATACACCCTGTTCTAAATACCAAAGTCAGATTATTACCCATCAGACAATAAGTGAATGTATTGGGCTGTGTCTTACCCTAACCTAATGTACTACTCAGTGTTGACCATAGGTGTGTTATGAACTGTGTGGCCCATCTAACAAGCAGCATCCCCTATCAAACTACTTACACCAGCTCAGAGAGTTGGCTCTGTGTGTGAAGCCATGTTGAAGGCTGATGACTTTTTGGATTGGGCCCAGTATACCTCAAGATGTTCCAATATTGCATTCTACTGTCCTGCAAAAACAACCCTGCATATTTTCTTTATTCGATACAAGGGTCTAAGGGCAGGATGCTGAATTGTTCTAAATCCCACTGAGGCAAATTTGTAATTCAAGATCATGGGCTATTCAAATAAGATTGACTTAACTTTTAACTACTGCCTGCATAGGATACGTCTCCACAGTTCTATATTCCTGCACACAGTTACACCCAACCCCACTTGTGATATCACATCAACCAACTGATTTCAATACTATAATACTAATGTTAATGTTGGTTATGATGAAATCACAACTAATGATAAGTTTGCTATAAATAAATAGTGGATTATGTTTTGGATAGGTGTTCCTGCAGGTAGCGTAGGATAGACCTATGAACCAGTGATCCAAGACAGATATGCATGTTGCAGCCTGCTGGAGAGGAATCCAAGACAAGGACGTGGTTGATCGACGTAAACTTGTCGGGTGAGTGTGAGTATGTGGTGGGGGGGGTTGCGCTATAGCGCGGAAGCAATAACCCCCAAAAAACCACCCAGAGGATTTGTCAGCTCTTGATTATCGTCAAGCAAGATACGGACTTCACAGCTGAGAGGATTCCCATGGGCTGGGTTTCTGCAGACCATGGTTTTTACATAATGTTAATGGTGCTATTGTCACCAAGTCAATAAAATTGCATAAACTTGCTCGTCTACCAGATGTGGCACGCAATACCCTCTAATGCAGAACCGTGTTTACAAACGGAGAGCATTCTTGGGCGTTGTAGCATTTACTTTGCAGAGGTACTGCTCTACGTATACCCACACTGGATATATCTATATATACACAGTACACTAAACCAGCAGGTCAGAAATATGAATCCACACACCTCCAGACGAGATCTATTAGTTTTCAAATGGACCATGTGCTCCGTAAAGAAAAGACTGAGACGTGGCGGTAGGGTGGCACATAATCACAGCGTCTTTAAAGTGTTTTGGAGACGAAAAACACCCACCGGTCAGTGTTATATGAATGCTAGCTACAACTGATGGTATTTACAGTAATTTATGGTAACATTTGCTAGCCATGCTAGCATACGTTATCAGTGCTGACTAACTCGGTTAGACAAGATTACTTACCTCCCACACATCCCGCAGCGAAGTCCAATGCCATTCCCTCCAAAAGCTAACAATTTATAATTTGTTAAACCTACTTGGAGGCCAGCAACGTCCTTGTTTGCTTAAGAATTTGTTTCAGTTTGCTTTTGAAATATGTTTGAATGGCTTTTTAAACCCCGGCTTGGTCTGAGCCCAAGCTGGTATCTTATCAATATCCCGCTTAGGAGGTGTTAGAAGTAAGTAGCTGATGCTATGCTAACTTAATGTAACGCTAGCTAGCAGCCCGTCTCTCTAATCACCCGGTCTCCTAGCCGCCGAAGTTTCTGGAAGTACCAAGATAAGACGCTTCTTTGATTAACTGGCGTCTTCCGATTTGTTAAAGGATGTAGCTGTCACGGTGCTTCACTCGAGGAGAGTGTCTCCGAAACGTTTCTATTTCTGTGTCTGGTGGACGGGGGTCCGAGGTGAATAAGTGTGTTTGCCCTTATTGAGGTAACCCAATGGTAACACCGGGGAGAAGACAACTCCCCCATCTGTTGCTGTCCGCCCCTCTTGCTTATTGGCTCTTCAGCGGGTAGTGCAAGAGTGTTCCCTTCTAAACCTTTTTAACCCTTTGAGTTACACACTTTACCCCATCATCTTCTTTATCTTCATCATCACCACCACCATCATCATCATCATCTCCTTAATCGTCCATCATTCAGATCATCGCTGCTGTCAAAGTCAAAACCGAGATGCAGGTATTTTTCTTTAGGTTTACTGATTCTCACGATGGAATATATTTATTGTCACTCCAGTTGTGCAAATAGAGTCATGTGAAATTCCATGGCTGGGAGACATTCTCCAAAACAAGCTGGCAATGCATCATGAAAATGTAACTCATCATAGACCCATTCATATATAAAGGGAGAAGAGGTCACATGCACAGCTCTCATCCACTATCCAAGGGCATATTCTGCTCATCAAGTATTTTTTGTTTTTAAATTTCCAAATAATCTTGATTTTCCTTGTTACTTTTCAGTGATGTCAGATGAACATTTTGGGGGTCTGGTTCCCTTACCACGTAGTAGCATGGTCCTCCATTTTGGATTTAGTGAAATCAATTGTTCTTCCTAAATCTGCAGTCCCGTCACCGAGTTTGTGATTTTTTTTAAATGTATTGTTTAGAGTCTACTTTTTACTACTGATATTTTAAATGTCTTATCTCTTCTTTGTCTTTGTGTTCTCTATATGCACCATTTTAGGCTGACATTGTAATTTCACTGTGCTTTCATAATTACAATAGAATTATTGACTCTTAAGTCTTTATCAATAGGTATCTGGGTACAAGGGGTGGCTCGCCTTGCCCACTGCCACAGTTTACCCCATTCACCTCTTGCTGTTCCCGACAGACAGAACAAATGCTCCACTCCTGAGGACAAACACATTAAACAGTCCAAGCTTTGTGATCACTGTTTAACTGGTCCTCAGTTCACAGCAAGGCTCAAGAGCACTTGCTACGTGCTTCTCTGAAGATGTAGTAATCCAATTCAAACAAATATTTTATTCTGATCTTCTCAGCAGAGCTCCTGGTGAATCCATGTGTTATTGTATTTCTTCTGACAGGCCCTGGGGAAGCTCTCATTCGCTATTGTCACTCTAGGAATATGTTTATGACATTTTAAATCAAATGAATCATAGGTGACAACTGTAACTCTTGTCATCTGCATCAAATAGGAATACATCAGCATCCCTGGAATTCCATGTGCCCAAACTAGTCAGAGCAGAAACCTTTTACATTATTTGAAACGTGAATTTTTTTCTAAGACTATATACCACTAAAATGAACATTTACAATACCAGGGAATACAAAAAGGATCATATGTGTGATTTAATCAACAGAAAAAATAAAATGATCCTTACTAGTTTTTCATGGTTGCTTCCCTTTTTCTGTGTTCTAAAACTTTCAACATAAAAACACCTGTTTGTCATGTACAAAGGTGTCACCTGTTTGAGTGATAAAACATTTCTGAATAAACTTCTGATTCAGGAGAACCATTTGACATTTCTTGTGATTCCCATATCTAGATTATTGAGCATGCATCAAGACACTGTCAACACAGAGCCATGCCTCTTGAGAAACAGGGGTTATCATAGCTTAATGTTAAAGTGAAAGACTACCCTCTATATCCTTGCTGTCAACCAGATGAAGTTATAGAAAAGGGAGAAGGTTTTGACAGGTACAGTCCATAATCCTTTTAAATACCAATAATATACCCAGCCTGGCAACCTCACCTCAACTTCATGTTTCTCTTGAAAGGGGTGTTAAAGAGTCCATCTATGTGAAGAGGGAGTGACCATCCTTGAACAAAAGGGGGGGGTAAGAGTACATCTGTTGTTATCCTACAATAATGTGATTGCAAATACAATCCCCTGTCACTAGTTACCTGTGAATGTGCAGTCATTAACCGACCTGCATATGAAAACATCCTTTGTTGTTTGGAATGCAACTGTATTGTCTATAAGGGTGGGATGCCTGCAGTCAGCTCAGACTGAAGACGTCACCTGTATGAGCAATGGAACGTTTCTGAATAGATTTCTTATCCAGTTGAACCATGCCATCTTTTTTTGTGAATCCCTTTCTTGGATTGTCGAGGGTGAGTCAAGACATCATAGCCTCACTCTCTCAATGCACCTCAATTAAATTTCAATGGCCTTTGCAATTTCCCCCCTCGTGGGACTAATAAAGGAAGATCTTATCTTGTTGGCATGCCTTAACAGTAGTGCATATCGCCAAAGCAAACCTTTAAATATTGAAAAGTTAAACATGAATGAGAAAACACTTATCAAACAAACACATCAAGACAAAAGTGATATAGCAAAGAGTCTTGATGCATGCTCAATAAAAGGTGAATTGGTCCCATTGGATAAGAAGGTTTCTAGCAAAGAACAAAGAAACAAAATAAATAGACAACACCCCCCCCTCACACACACACACACACACACACACACACACACACACACACACACACACACACACAAATAGACGCTCTCATTCTTGCTCCCTCTGAGAAATGCTGACATGTTTAAGGTATGGTTGATTTAACTATTTTAAATTATTTTCACTGGATTTGATCATATTTTCCCCTTCACTCTGATTTTATCATTTTTGGCAGCGTCGGAACATGCGGATTGATTACGTTCCTGGTTGTTGTTGCACTACGAGCCAAAAAGAGCGTAACACTATTTTGTGCACGTTCTTGCACGTTTTAACATTTGACAGATCACGTCAGAGGAATTTGTTCTTTCTATAGGTGACCCAGCCGCTGGCCTATGGGTCGTTCAATGTCATTTTGATTTCTGAAAAAGAATTACTCGTATCCCACACATTGTAAGATTGTGTTGGTATTGGTCGTATTTAAAAAAAAAATCTGGGATTATTTGTGCCAATGTTGACGTCAGAAGCTGAAAGTGACCGGCTGTTTTGCTAGTTCTTCTCTTGTTAACCAAGCAAGAAGCTTGTCAGTTATTTGAATGAAGCCTTATTTGCCTGAAATAGACACTGGAAAGGATGCATTTCGCCGATTTCCTAGCTGGTTCTGTTGGAGGTAAACCATATTCCCACTTGAATTATAAAATGGTGGGATACCTGAGAAAAAAAATCGTAATTTTACATGAAGCTAGCCGCGATACAGAATGATGTATTGTTACTTAAAATTACTACTTTGATATTGTCTAGCGAGTTCTTCCTCCATAACCGTTCAGACCTAATCTATGTATTAATCTGATACAAAATTGATCCAATTTGATCCATGCATTTTCAAGGGGCATTTGGTGTGGCGGTTGGGTACCCATTGGACACAGTTAAGGTATGGGTAAAAAATGCATATTTTTCACTACATGAACTTTATTAATCATACGTCCTCGGGGATCTGAGTCTATAATGTTTTCTCCTTTTACCACCATAGGTGAGGATACAAACCCAAAACAAGTACAGGGGAGTTTGGCATTGTATCTGTTCCACATTCAAGTCTGAAGGGGTAAGTCCTTTTCCATTGGTCTGTATCATCTGATTTTTCAACTGTTGTTGTTACCACTTATTGTTTCACCAAATCATTGGCCATGACCGTATACAGAATTTCGCTTTACGTGCTATGATTTTTCTCTTTCTATCTCACTCACACACACACACACACACACACACACACACACACACACACACACAATCACTCACTTACACAAACACACATATGCCCACTCAGTGTCCAGTGGTATTATATGTGAACTAGCTATATAAACCTTTCCTTTCTTAGGTGAATGGCTTCTACAAGGGCATGTCCATGCCAGTCACAACAGTGTCCCTGAGTTCGTCTGTGGTTTTTGGGACATACAGGAATGTTCTTCAGTGTCTCTGTCAAATGCGATATGGAAGTCCTGATGCTCGACCTGCCAAACTGGACATCTTCCTCTCAGGGTTGGCTGGAGGAGTTGCACAGGTATTTTCTACTTTGGTTGTGTATGATAACATAGGCTACAATTACATATGTTATGTTTACCATGTCCTTTTTCATTTTCTAATCTGATTGTTTAGATTGGATATTATGAGATCATAGATCTGTATGTTCACAGTTTTTCAGAAAATGGTTCCCCTGCAGCTCATATAACTGTATTTATGTTCGTTCTTCCCTGAATGTCTTTCCCGTATATACAAGTTCAGATTGAATCAATATATGATTTGATTGAAATTGCATATTTATTTATTTATTTTTGAAAAATAGGCCTACATTCTAACAAATATTACAATTATGTAATATTGTAGTGTGTAGGCCTATTGTATTCATTAATGCCTTAGAGTGTTTATGTCTTGTGTTCTCCAACATTAAAGCTAGTCTTTGTGATAGAAAATCTAGTTGGTTGCAAGCATCTTGTTAATTCATCAAGGAAAATACACAACTTGTAATCCACAATTAGAGCAGCACAATGTGATTTTTTAAAACCAACATTACATTACATTACAGGTATTTAGCAGACGCTCTTATCCAGAGCGACGTACATCAAGTGGGAAGTTAGGGATTCAGTATCTTGCTCAAGGACACATCGACATGCTATGTGCAGGACTGGGGATTGATCCTATAACCTTCCAATTGCCAGACGACCGCTCTACCCACTGAGCTATGCCGCCCCCCAACAATCTTACTCCATTTTTTTCTCAGAGTTTTGGTATTTACCATCTTTCTTTAGCCGTTACTTTCTAGATTCTTAAACCTCTGTCATTCTTTGTCTCCTACTCATTTCATCAGGTATCAGTTATGTCCCCAGCTGACATAGTGAAGGTGCGTCTACAATGTCAGATGGTTCCCTATAAAGGGTTCTCTGCAGAGGCCCCAAAGCCAAAGTACAGGGGCCCCATCCACTGTTTGATGACTATTGCCCGTGAAGAAGGAGTTCTGGGTCTTTACAAGGGAGCCCAGGCTCTGGCTCTGAGAGACGGGCCTTCGTTTGCCAATTACTTTACTACCTACAACATTATATGCGAACAGCTTACAGCCCCAGGGCAAACCCGACCAGGTAAATGATTTAACACCATATCTTCTCATACATTATTGCCAACCACAATTAAAGTGAATCAGTTTAACTGGATAGAAAGTTTTAAGAAGTTCACAAACTTCTTATCCAGTTGAGCTGATTCACCTTTTTTGTGATTCCCTTACCGGGATTATTGAGCATGCATCAAAACATGATTCCCATTCCTTATATTAGAGATAACTGGAGAATAATGGGAAGCTAGGGATCCAAAGTATTGTTGTTATTTAAAGCTACAGTGGGAGTTTGTTCTTTACTAAGGGATTTTTGTGGAAACTGAAAAGGGGAGGTATTGCATATACATTATGGGATGAATGACACTATCTTAAATATTCAAATAAATTTGCAATCCTAGAATGGATAGTGGTCCTGCTGGCAGGAGGTCTCTCGGGTATATGTGGCTGGTTTATTGGCACTCCCATGGACCTGATCAAAGCTCGTCTCCAGATGGACTGGATGGGAGAGAGACGATACCGGGGCTTTTTTCACTGCATTACCGACTGCATACACTCTGAGGGGCCTGGTGTCCTCTTCAAAGGACTGAGTCTTAACTGCATACGTGCTTTCCCTGTCAACATGTCAGTGTTTGCAATGTATGAAGTAGTAATTCGTCTTTTGAAACCATCCACTTAATGTTACCGTTTTTTGGATATGTATGTATCCATCAGAGAAATGCAAGTGTGCCAAGTTTATTTCAAATATAGCATGTCTCACAAGGAGGTAACTGATATAATGTACATGAAGGAATGGATTTGTTTATGATTTTTAATCTTTGGAGGCATGATAGAAGAAGTTTGCAAAGGAAGCAGTGGTGATATTGTGGATTTTAATATTTGTGTGAGAGCAGGGAAGTTTTTAAGTGAGGAAATGGATTCATATGCACTATTTTTCTGATTCAATTGGGAGCTGATGAGTTTGATGACATTGTTTTTCTCTAAAGATGCTCTATTGTTTAAATTGCTATTTTCACTATAGAGATAGCTAGCAAAATACTCCTTGATGGAGTATGCCAGGTACTGTGCAATATCTAAATGGTTAAGAACTATTTCGTGGAAACTATCTGCCTTCCAATCCTAAACTTCTTTATGTAACACAGAGGCATAAAGTGCAGTCTTTCTGTGGACCATGATTGCTGCATTTCAGTTGATAAAGTTAGCACGTAGCTCTACAAAATAGTTGCAATACAATACAAAATGGTTTATGAAAATATATTCAAGTGATGACATTTTTTGCTTTTAGATTTTAAGTGAGAAACTGGGGTGCATCTAATCTATATTCTGTTTCAGAAACCCCTGAATTTGGAAATTGTAAGAATGTCTGCAAAGCATTTAAATTTTAAGGGTACCACACTACCACTTGGAATTGGTATTACTAATTTTTACTTATTATCTTGCTTGTTTCCATGTTACAATTTGTGGTCATATGTCTTTTCATAAGGCAGCAGATGAAACAACTGTTATCTCAGGGGGCCAACTGTCCAAATCTCCTGAATATGGTTTTCACAGTATGAGACGACGTCATTTTTGAAACCTACCTCTAGTTTTGGCCCTAGAGAAATAGCAGCAACATTAAAAGTCTCACTTTGTACAGAAAGCAGTCCTTATTCTGTATTGAATAATGATAACATCTTTGCCAAAATATTTTAATACCTCATTTTTAATAGCCTAGTTGTCTCTTAGCAACAGTGTAGACATCTGCTGAGGTCTAGTATTTCATGAAGAATGGGCAACCATGTTGTGGAAGTTAATTGCGATTGGGGAACACATGAATGAGAGAAACACAATTTTAAGTTCTAACTTGCACAAACTCTTTGGGAGATTTTATTGTAAATTTATGGGGAATTTAAAGATGTATGGTATTTATTAACAGATGTTCACATTAATTTATTACTTAATAAAAATGTATGCAAATACAAGTTTATAGCCTTTTTTTTACTCACTTGAAGATTAGTTCATCTGAGTAGAAGCCAAAAGCGGTTGCCTGGTAATTCAACAGATTTAGCGTGGGGCTCTTTTTCTGCTGAATCAGTGTTACCTCTAGCTTATTTCAGGCTAAGTAATATGTTTAATCTGTGATCAGATTCTACCATTACTTTTGGCTGTTACCATTAGGGGTTGCCTAAGCAGATCATCTCCATCTCTTCTTGTCCTCTGCATCTTCCTCTGTCATACCAACCACCTGCATGTCCTCCCTCACCACATCCATAAACCTCCTGTTTGATCATCCCTCTGGCCTGGCAGTTTCATTTTCAGCATCCTTCACCTAATACACCCACCATCTCTTCTCCACACATGTCCAGATCCTCTTGTTCTTGCCTCTCTTGCTTTGTCTCTAAACCTTCCAACCTGAGCTGTTCCTCTAATATACTCATTCTTAATCATGTCCTTCTTCATCACTCACAGTGTCATTCTTAGCATCCTCCACTCTGCCACCTAGAGCTCCACCTCCTGTCTTTTAGTCAGTGCTACTGTTTCCACACCATACAACATAACTGGTCTCACCACCATCTGGTAAACCTTCCCTTTCACTCTTGGTGGTACCCTTCTGTCATACATCACCCCGGACACTCTGCTCCTCCCACCTTGCCTGCATTCTCTTCTTCAACTCTTTTCTTTTCATCTCTTTTTTCCCATTACTTTGGACAGTTGACCCCAACTATTTAAACTCACCTTCCTCACCTCTACTCCTTGCATCCTCACCATTCCAATCTTTCTCTTCTTGCTCATGCATATACATTTATTTCTGGACTCCAGATTTTGTGAGAGATAGGCTCAGGCCTATGCATTTTTCTATAAAGCTAAAAGTGTGTCAAGCATTCTACATAACTTGGTGGCTTATGAAAGATTTGTTGTGTGTTTAAGATGGAGCATGGTAGCTCAACGGTAGAGCGCACGCATCAGGAAGTGATGAGCCAGACATCATGGATTTGTTCCAGTGGGGCATCAGTAAGGGGTTCTGGACTTAACCCCTCATGCTCCATCTAGGCCTGTGTCCACCCTCAAAATGTGACATGAAAAAAGCGGATTTATATTTAGACAGAACGTAAAATTCTTCTCATTTTAAAATGTGTGCACCTGAGGGCAATTCATATATGTTGTTTACTTATTTTTAATATCTGATCCTGTTTAATTTGTGCCTATATTGCTAGGATAGATTCTTAAAGATTATATGTAGTGGATCAAAGATAGCATCAGCGTCTTCCCCATGTAAATGAATAAAGGCGAATTGTTATCAGTTAGCTGACAGCAGAGGAATGCATGAGAAACTCGCTGAGAGTAGCAAAGTCTGAACACATTAATCGGAGAACTGACCTTGGTAGGATGCAGCTGCTAGACTTAAGATAAGAAAAACATACAATATCCTTATAAGAGAGACTGTACTGTGTTGAATAGCGCATATTTGAGTATCTGCTTGTGCATCTGCTCACGGACATAGTGTCAAAACGAAAAGATTTTTGTCTTGGCCCTTAATGTCTGAGTGGAGTTATAGAATTGCCAAAACGCACATTATTCTGGCCTTATGTTATTCTGCCAAGGGGGGGGTTTCTCAGTGGTAGAGTGCATTCTTCAGGAACTGATGAGGTAGAGGCTGTGGGTTTGGGGCAACCGCGGGGCATCAGGAAGAGCATCCAACATTAATCCCCCAAGCTCCATCTTTGTC
This sequence comes from Regalecus glesne, assembly GCA_900302585.1. Lineage (NCBI taxonomy): Eukaryota > Metazoa > Chordata > Actinopteri > Lampriformes > Regalecidae > Regalecus > Regalecus glesne. The sequence goes on along the minus strand of OMLC01103179.1, from coordinate 26,700 downwards.
TGTCCACCCCGACAACATGGGGACTAATCGTAACAAGTAAAAAAGACCTTTCACACTTGATTGTGTCCAAGTAAAATCAGAGTTCATG
>OMLC01103179.1:0-26592 GCA_900302585.1 Regalecus glesne | reverse complement strand
CAGAGTTCATGAGGAGATGGTAGTCTGTTTGGGTATATTGGAAATTGTTTCATTGCTGAAAAAGAAAGCGGTGCAATTTTAAAATGAGTTATCTTCTGGTTAATTGGAGAGCTTTTGACAGAGCCATGATGCAGAAAGAGACTTCCTTCTTAAGCCCATGCTTTGTTAGGGGAGTGAGATGATGTGCTATTAAATTGATTCAAGAGATTCAATAAAGACATTTACTTCACAATTAATCTTAATTTATTAAATTCCGGGCCAGTTTAGGGGCCCTGTGGGGTTCACATACATTCTGGAAGCAGTCCATCACTAACCAACACTTCAGATAAAAAACATATGCATTAGGTTTAATTTGACAAATTATTGAATGTTTCAGGTAACATGTTGTATGTATAATGCCATGCTTAGTTGTTACACAGACGTCCATAACGTTATTAACATTTACATTTTGCTGAAGTCCAGGTGAAAGCTGTATTCTTGGGGGAAGATGACATCTAAATTCAAACAGCAATGATGTTGGATGAGGACCAAGCTGGATTAGTGTCTTAATGCATGTTCAATAATCCAGGTAAGGAAATTGCAAAAAGTTGAATCAGCTCATCTGGACAAAATCATTGATATTTACTGTAAATATACCCATCAGTACTTAAGATTTGTTATCAGGATTCTGTACCACCAAGCTGACAGCTTCCCCACCAGCAAATTGGATGGGGAAGGGGAGAAATCCCACATTGAACAAACCATGATTAAGTGTGGTTAGCCTATCTGGGATTTTGTTAAAGCCAATAAGACACCCAAGCAGTGAACCAGCCAATCGAAGAGAGATAGACAACAGCTGCCTAAACGCAAACCAGTGGGAATTCTATATGTTGTGGAACTGTCAGAACAGTTGAGACGTGTATTTTCCAAACACCATATCTCAGTTGTTTTCAAACCAAAAGACACGTTGGGCCTTCGGGATCCAGTGATCGGGTGACTGAAGAAGTCACTGTGTGAGTGAAGATATGTTTCTTCCACTAAACATTATGTCCAGTTGAACTTATTCAACTTTTAGCAAAATTAGATTGATATATACATTTACCTGGATTGATTTTATTGATGTGATTAATCTTGAAACCTCAAATATTTTGATGGGCTAGAAGTTGAACTTTAAAGGCCTGGGGGTCATAAACTGTTTGACCATCTCATCTGTTATTTGTTTGCGTTTCTCTTGGTGCTCAGCAATCATTGGCTGCAGTGTCTCAATCAAAATCTTCTTCAGCTCGCCTGTTAGTAGAGCTCCACTAGCGTAGTCCTATGGATGCCAAGAACAGGTGGGAAGGAGGTTGGAGAGAAGACAAGTAGATGTGAAAGGGAGTGGTGTAGAGGTTACATGAAGAAACAGTTTTATCTAAGAACAAAAAAAAGCCTTTTTCATCTCCACACCCTTACCTGTCTGATCTTCTCAAGCTTTTCATCGTCTTCCAGGAAGAAGGTCAGGTACATAAAGGAGACATCTACATCTGGGTTACCGCCATACTTCCTGTGTTCTTCCACAGTGTCTTTTCCCCCTGAGAAGGCGTGCTTATTTACCTGTGGGTGACAGCAAAACAGATGGCAGGGAATTAGCCATGACAAACGGCAGCTCATCCTCCCACAGATTTTGATAGTTACTTGATAAACCTGAAATAAAACCTGTTGTGCCCACATTTAGAGAATATATTTTTGATTAATTTACATAGTTAATGTTCTTTAAAAACCTATTCAGCACGATGGCAAAATGGTTGGGCATGTTGCCTCACAACAAGAAGGTCCTGAGTTTGATTCTAGGTTGGCTGGTTCCAACATAAGGCCTTTGGTTCAGTTTGCTAAGCATGCGCTGTACCTCTGGCAAAATAAAGATGTGCAAATCTGAAAGTACCTAAGACTTTGGATTCATGAGACTTTAGGTAAAGACCTGAACGTTGTCAACAGAAGCATTTTCTGGATCTGAGTAAATATCTTACTGCTTTTCTGCATGGCATTTTTATTATATTCCTAGTGTGCTCTACCCGCTTTTATCATATCTTCTGTAATATTCAGATTATAATTTTTTTAAACAATATAAATTAAATATATTTTGTGATATACAGTTGAACGACATCTTATATCACATTCATGGTAACAAAATGCAAGCAAATCTTCTCCATGCAGCAAATCTCACCTTGTTTTTAACTTGCTTGGGCGTGTCTGTGAGGAAAATAGAAGAGTTGGGGTCACTAGCACTCATTTTGGTCTGAGCTCCCTGCAGGGCGGGGAAGAAGGTAGAATGCAGCAAGGCTGGCTTGGGGTAGCCGATCCTAGGAGCCACATCACGGGTCATCCTGAAGTAGGGGTCCTGGAATGTTGTATGGAAACATGTTGTCATTAAGTGTGGCTATTCAATGTTACTATTGTGATTCAAACATGATTACCAATGGTGTGTTATGTATAAAATGTAGTGTGATGGCAAACCTGGTCTATAGCACAAGGGATGAGACACTGGACATCTTTTCTGTCTCTGAAGATCTGTGGGAAAGAGCTACTAAAGGATGGGGCCGCCTGGATGGCAGGGAAGCTGATTTTTCCTAGGAAAGAAATGTAAACAGTAATTGTTAAGGTACCTAAACGACGCTCACAATTAACCATAAAAAACATAAACACGGAGATTACATCAAGGTAAAGGGAGGCAAAAATTGGAAAATTTATTTTTCCATGACTGCAATTTACTCTTTGCCAAATTATTTAGGATGCTATAAATCATGAATGCCTGCCTAAGAATGATACAACTTTCCACCGTGAATGATTAATCATTGATCTCACCTATGCAATCACTGTCAGTAAAGCCAAAAATGCCTTTGACTTGGTTGAAAGTCACATGCTTCTGGATTTTTACAACATTCCTATAGAATTCTGGGGATGACCTGGGGTAAGAAATTAGAAGACATTTTGAAAATTAGCAATTTGTACAAGACAATTATTCAAAAGGGAGCATTCCTTTTTCTCAGGTTCAGCTGGATAGAAAATAACTATCTGTAAAGTATTAAGTAGCACATATCCTGTAGCATCCTAATGGTGCATTATAAGCAATCAGTGTTGACTTTAACCTATCATACAAACATGGAACAATCCGTCATTATCATACAAACAAAGAATAGTGCTTTACCCCATGTAGTCAAGGTCGGTGAAAATGAAGGTCTTGCTGACATCAAAACCACAGGCAATAATGTCCTTGGCATTCTCTACAGCAAAGCGGTGACAATCTTCTAGAGTTAGGTCCTTCCACAGATACTTCTCATCGTCTGTCATTTGGATAACCAGTGGGATGTCAAAGACATCCTGCAGCCACCTTGGACAATGAGGCAGGTTCCAGTTACAACTTAAATCTTAAATACAGCACTTAAATTTATCCTGATTTGTTTATCCTCCATACTTTTTTTAAATCTTTGAAACAATGTTTTGTATGCATTTAATTTAGACATCTCAGTGGTATTGCTATATTTTGAGATTAGCCTCACTTGGTGAAGATGAAAGGGATGAGGTGTCCAACATGCATGGCCTCTGAGGAGGGCCCTCTGCCGGTGTAAAGGTAGAATGACTTTTGCTTCTCATACGCATCCAGAACCTGGTGCATATCCCTGTCAGAAAGTAATACAGATAGAGATGGCCATTATCAATCAACAGATGGGTTAAACATGAAATAAATGTATTGCTCTGCTTATTTCTCTCTCTCTTTCACTCAGAAGACACAAACACAACAGGATACACATCAGAGAATATGAATGTTTTGAAAAAAATAGTTTAAAGGACAAAGGCAAGAGCATCCTTTAATCCCAATAATGAAATCCAAAACAATTTAAGACCAAATATTTTCAAGACGATGACAATGTGCCTGCTAGATTTCACTTCAACTAAATGGCTATTAAAACTGTCAAATACATCTATTGACACATCACATGTCACTATGAGGTCAGACTGATTAAACGTTTTCTATCATTGTCATTGCAGCTGACCTGTGTGAGAAGAAGATTCCTCTTCGTAGGAAGTGGTGTGGTTTCTGTCCTGAGACACTTTCTATTCTGTCCACCAGCTCCTTGTCAATCTTGTTGCTTCCAAATCTCACTAAGGCAAGACATAGCACAACATGATATATTCATGTGATAGCACCATTACATACCATGATAATTTGCATTACACCATTGTGATTCTCATTGTTAACACTGAACTAAAAATCTGGCACCAACCTATAAGTTTGTCATAGTCCACTCCTTTGGCGTTAGCAGTGGAAACATTCCAAGGGTCAACTGTGTCCTCTTCAGCAGTATCTGCTGCTGGCCCATTGTCAAGGACAACATCATTTTCTGATGGTGGACATCCTGCTTTGTAGTCCTGACCTGTCATCTGTTTGTAGTCCAGTTTTAACTGAAGTAACAACTTAACAGCAGCATCGATTTCTGTCTGGGGACCAAAAACACTGCTGTCATATAAGATGTGTCAAGTTACCGAGTAGATATAATAATATTGGAAGAGTTGATCTTAATGATCTAGAAATACCCTCATTGTGTTTTGACATCAAGTCACAGATACTTACTTTGTCAGCTTTAGCAGTTTTCAAAACCCGGACTTTGTCCCCTTGTGCTGTCAACTTGTCATAAAGCACCATAGGAGTCTCTCCTCCATCTCCTTGACAATCAGTCATCTTCCTCACACTGGACAAGGCATGAGAAAGAAGGAATGGTAAACTGGTTGATTGTGCATTACCTTTTTTAAAACAAATGCTAGATAGCAAAACGCGTTTGATGATAATTAAATGGTATTGTTGATATTATTTCGGCTTGAAGTGATTTATCGTCATGGTAAGATAATCAAAACCATCTACATTAAATCATGTTTACTTGGGAAGAATACCATATGCGAGCATACCTAAGCTAACACCAGCTAGTAAAGAAAATGACTTGTTATCCTGGCTGAGGCAGTTGCTTGACAACAATTATTCACTATTTTTTCACTTGGCAAATATAGTTTGTGGTATTAGATAGATATGTATTTTGATAGGTAGCATACCGTACAATATTCTTCACTCAGCTGACAGATCACTCATTCAACTTGCATCAGCTTGTGTGAGCATGTGTTCGGATTAAATCATTCCCACGTAAAGCAAGTTTTACCTTCTGTTCCGCTTTGGACTCAACAGTGCACAGCTCCCGTTTTTTTAACTTTATTACATACATTGTATTTGCCTTAGGATATAAAGTTTCCAATGGTGTTTTTACAAAGAAGTACATTATTAATCCAAGTGACAGTAATATAGATCACTATAATTTAATTTTGGGACCATGAGCGGAAACAACTCTCTTCCTAGCAGTATCTGTCATAATAAAAGTTCTCTTGCGTGGACAGTGAGTGAAGTATACGCACATAGAGAAACAAGACTTATATTTTGAAAACAAGTATTTTCTTTTGCCAAGTACAGGATGCTACGCAAGCATAGTCTGTTCTTTTTAAAACATCGTATTAGGAAGGAGTCACTTATATTTTGTTATGAATCAACACTTTGAGGTAAATTTTTGTTTGCTGATTTGTTGTTATTTTTTATGAAAGTTACGGTGTCGTAGTCAGACAGTTGGTGATAATGCTAACAGCTCCCAACACGTAGTTAATATGTAAATGTTTGTGTTGCCTAATGGCTAAACCAGTTACTGTTGTCTTGTAAGAAATTCGTCATGTTACTAGCCAGTTATTCGTCATGTTACCAGCCAGTTATTTTTTCTCTGAGTATGTGGTTATCGTTTTTCTCATCGGCTGTCTGAGATAAGTGACTGTATTTTATTTTTCATCTGGGCACTACCTATCTTGCTTCTCCACATACAATGAAGAATACCACGACAGCGTCTAATAAAGTAAATTAGGAATAGTAATTTTGCAGTAAAATTCATGGCCTATTTTCCGGGGTCCTTAAGCTTAACCGGAAAGAATATAAGAAATGTGAAAGTGTAACAATAGCTAAATTTAATTCGCGTTATATGTGCAATAGTTCGAACAGTCACAAGATGTCACTTGGGGGTCTCCTGAAGTTGTCCAATTCTAAAAGCGTTTGACTATGTGTGTTTTCATTTTTAAACAGGATTTCACGGGAAAATGACATCATTGGTGGCCTACGAGGATTCTGATGAAGAGGATGGATCCTTGGATCAAGGGGGAGAAAGGGAAGGTTTGCCCTCTGTCAAATGCCCCTTTGATGCTAGTGGGCAGGTGGAACAAAAACACAAAGATGGGGTATCCTGCCTCTATGAGCTTTTAGCCACCCCTTTTTCCAAGACTCTTGATAATAAAAGGATGATGCTTCAATATCATACCAATACCTCACTCCACCCTCCCGAGGGTACAACAGTAGTCGAAGGAAGCAGGTCTTCAGAACATATACCTTCCCATCCACAGAGCTGTTTTGACAGTAGAATGGAAGCAGGGAGATTATTTAGGGAAAGGACAGCTCCATTGGTTTTACCAGGAACCTCAGTGAAAATGCCAGCACAACAGAGCCTTTCTCAGACAACACACAGTTGCAACCAACCATCCTCAAACACAGCAAAAAGACACCAGAGACCCCCATCTATGATCAAACCATACATCCCCAAGAGACAGAGACTTGTTACTCCATTACAGATGGGAGACCAAAAGTCTCCAGTGGAGAAAGCCTCAGCAGACCAGACTAGATTGACCCAGATCCTTTCAGAAGTCTCTGAGAAGGTAAACCTATACCTGGCCATACCGCAGAAGCATGGCAGAGCAGAAATACCAAAGAAGCTTCTGATGACACTAGAAGGCCACCAGGGCCCAGTAAACACAGTCCAGTGGTGTCCAGTTCCACATCTGAGTCATCTTTTACTGTCTGCTTCAATGGACAAGACTGTCAAGGTAATGATTAGGAGAAAATAACCTACCCTATGTGCATGCTTATCCTAGGAGTTGATTCTCCTATGCTACTGTGATTCTATGCTGAGGTTTAGTAGGTGATTACTAGTACTTGTTTAAAATGTGTATGTTTTTCTTTGGTAAATGTTTAGACATGACATCTTTTCCACAGCTTCACTCATTTCGAGCTGAAAGCTTTAAGCACATTGTAGGCCAGCAGACATTTGAAAATGAGAAACACATTGCGATGTATCCAATACCGATGCAGATAATTGCAAATTTCCCCTTGTGGGACTGATAAGGGAATCCAAAACTAATGTTTCTGATTGGAAAAATCATCAGGGAAGTCTGAGTGGACAATCCCGCGGTTTTAATCACTAACACTAATTATCAGCGTTACCAACAAAGACATGAAGTATATAAACCCCTTTGATGTGAAGGTATCATAAGCACTTTCTTCCTTCTTCACAATCATCCGTCACTATCGGTTAATGTGTGCCAGGATTCAGACTTCACTACTATATAAGAACAAGTCCATTTTCTCCCTCTCTCTGTCTGTGTGTGTCTCACACACACATGCACTCACACATGCAGAGGCACATTCCATGTCAGTCTGTCTCCATTCTGTATCTCCAGTCTGTATCCATCCATTTCACTCTATTTCTGTTCCTGTGCCTCACAACAGGCAAACAATCCCTCACTTCCCCACTATAAAGGTTAAGTGATGCAGGTACTTGGCATTGACTATATACTTTCCATCCCCAGAGGAAATTCTGTGCCTGCGTCAGGGATTCTATGGCTCAATATACAACAAGGACTCTGACTGATTAATAATTTAAATATTCATGAACTAATTTTTACTATAATAAAGGAGACTGAAGACACACTATGGTGGCAGCCTCTTTCTCCTCTGATAATTGAAAATGGTTCTCAGTGCAGGGGCAGAGTGTTTGGAAAAAAGGAGGGGAATAGCTCAGTTGTGAATTGGAGTGTTGGATTTTTTTACTCTTCCTCGTAGGTGTGCCATTGAGATGTTCGGTTTTTTTACCATTTCAACTCTTGTGAAAAGTGTAAAATATTCAAATCAGGATTTCTTTAAGTCAGATGTCTTTTACAGTTCTTTTGCTCAATAGGGCAGCCATAAAATAGAAATTTGTATATTTTTTATGTTTGCATTAGTTGTGTGTGTGTGTGTGTGTGTGTGCATATGATTGTAGTTAACCTAGCTAATCAGAATTTGGGCCTTTATTATTTCTATCTTCAGCGTTTTAGAGTGTGACATTTTACTTTTGAGTCTCAACTTAGCTTTGCTCTGCCAGAAGTAGTTGTTTTATTCTACTCTGCTCTATTTGCAACTAAATGTTCTCACATTGTATGTGTAAGCAGCGAATAAGAGCTCCTCTCAAAGCTGGGAGTCTAGCAATTTATTCTGTATGTTTCTATTTCCACATGAACACCTTTCAGGCTCCTGGGTGCCCTCTCTGCATTCTGTTTGTCAGTTCCTTTGAGAGTCTGGCTATTATTATCCCACCCTATTTGCAGCTGTTGTCACCATGGCTACAGCAGGTGTAAGACCGCAGTTTTAAGTTGATAACACCAATGACAATTAAGTTTTAATTATGAGTCATCTAGGAAACAGATTACCACGACAAGCATCCACTGAGACCCACTCTACATGTCTGTTAAGTAGCCGGTGAAATTAAAAGCAAGTGCAGCCAAAACAGTTCTCATTTCCATTCTTGCACGGCTTGCACGTTGCTCTGCTCTGTTGATTTTTAATTTGTTTGCTGTTGGTGGGGATCATTGTGAAACTGGGAAGACAGCTCAAGCAAGTTTGCCTAATTTGTCACATGTGACCTTTCGTTGAACTGAAATATTTTGTGGAATTTGTCCAACTGGTTTGATTTTCTGTTATTGGGACCTCAATACCTGAGATGTACTGTATTCAAATTTACAGAAAGTTGAATCAGTTTATCTGGACACAGCCCTTAGTTAGAGAAACATTTTATCACTAATCTAAGGGACTTTTTCAGTCTCAACTGACTGCAGGGATGCCCACCCTTATAATCAATACAGCTGCATAATGACTTAACCAACGATTGGCTTTCATGTAGAAATTGCCGTGGCCATTAACTAGAGTTACAATGGCTATGTGTACCTTTTACAGAGAATTAGGGAATAGTTGTAATCACAGCATCATAAAATGATTACAGATGTGCTCTTAACGCCCCCCCCCCAGTTCAAGGACAGGTAATTCCCTCTTTACATGAATGTGGTTCTTCCATATCAAGGATGTGCACATCCTCATTCCTGAAAGAGTGGCCACTGGCATGTGGATGAGAGTAGTAGACTGCAGAATCCTGGCCTGATGTGTTCAGTCTCCTGTGTTGTGCCATCCTCTTGGCCAGCATCTGTTTGTGTTCACCCGATGTACAAATCATGGCAATTTTCCTGGCACTTAGCAGCATACTCTATTTTGCTTCGTTTGTGTCAGGAACCGATCCTTCGGGTGGACCAATTCTCAGAGTTTGAAATCAACTGAGACTTGGTGTTGGAAAATAGGCATCTCAACTGTTCCACATCTCCTACTACACGCAGAATCACCACTGATTTGTTCTAAGGCAGCCGCTGTCCTTCTCCTTTCTTCAAATGGTTGGTGCACTGTTTAAGCTTCCTCCTACCTTTGACAAATCCCCACTTAGGATAGCAATACTTAACCAAGGCCTTTTTAATGTGGAAGTTCTCCCCTTACCCAGCTGCTGTGTTGGTAGGAACATTGTCAGCTCGATGGTACAGACTCCTGATGACTCCTAGTTTGTACTCCAGTGGATGATGAGAGTCAAACCTTAAGTACTAATCAGTTGATGTGGGTTTACGGTCAACATCAACCATCAAATGTCCTTATCATCAATTGCAATTTCACAGTCCAAGAAGGTCAATTTGTCATTTATAATATCCTCTCTGGTGAACTTGGTGTGGTTGTCTACCAATTGAATGTGGTTGGTGAAATACAGACCGAGGACAGAGCTTCAGGGGCAGACATACTTGGTCAGTGTTAAGGGTGGGGTCTTGTTTTAAAAATTTCACAAAGACTCCCACTACTTCATCAAGATGAACGCATTTCAAGATTCACAACATCATAAAATACCAATGCTTTGTCCCCCTCCATAATGAGGTCTCTCACTTTATTCACAGAATCCATAGTGTTCTCAATATGATGTGCATTACTGTCTAGCAACTGGTTGAGAAAATATGTCAGAATCTTAAAGATTTTATAAGTGACAGAGTTAATAAACATAATAGCCCATAATGGCACATCCTGTTTATGTGTCTCAGGTAAACCATACAGAAGAAGTGTAGTTTCCCCTTGGTATCATCTATGGTACAAAATCCTGTCAATAGCATTGTCCTGTTCTGGATACTTCAGACAATCTAATACCTTTTTCTTGTAACCACTGCAGGGATCTCGTTTCAGGGAATCACAAGTACTTGTGTCATGAAGTAACGTCATCACTTTCTCATCGTAGTCCATCTGATTTAATAAAACAGTCCATCTGCCTTTGTCTGCCAGAAGGATGATGCTTTTGTCCTTGAGTGTATTCTCAAGAAGTCACTTAGATGTGTGATGAAACACTTCTCCCAATAAATGTCGTGTCCAGATGAACTGATTAAGCTTTCTGTGATTTCCTGGTCCGGATCGAGATGTTATTCAGACTGTTGTTGTTTTTTAACAAAGGTTTTGTGTTGCCTTGAGAGGGCAGTGTTTCCACGTGTCACCAACCAGAGGAAGAAAACAACTTATAAACAGGCTCTGAACCCTTGTGAAAAATGTTAACTGACTCGATGCCACATTGTTTATTTTCATTATTTTGTAATTAACGTTAAAGGTTTCTCTCTCATCTGCCTGCATGTCTCGATCGATCTCTCTCCATTTTAGTTAGTTTTCCCACTCTGCGGGCATCTCTTGGATTCTGTGTGGCACAGAACTGACAATTGGATTGATATGTCACTGTTCCATCTTTCTCTCTCTCTTTCTCTTTACCTCCATCATTCTCACCCTCTTGTGGGAGCTGTGGTACTTCCCCATGCTGTTTCATGCCATATGGAGCAGTCCTCAATAATGAAACGGAGCGAAGCATAGAGGGAGCAACAGTATCCTACAGATCTTCAAAGTTCCTTGTTTGGGCCTGGTGTTTCTGGGCGAGAAAAGAAACTTCTCATCATTAGTCTAATAGTGCACCGTACAGGACACCAGACCAGACCACCCTCTCTATTTTAGGCTGTGCCCCAAGGAACTAATAATTCTCTGGAAAGAATAGAAGGTCTTTTATTTCTGCATGCCTGTGAAGTTTTAGAAAACCCCCATTAGGGCAGTCAGACCCACAAAATAGAATTAAGATTTGAGTGGGTGTGGACAGTTTTTGAGTCATGTTTGGTTTAATTGACTTAAAACTAAAGGTCAGTCATTTTATCCAGTGGTGCTGATGGTTTGAATATATTGCTGTCCCTCACACACTATTACCAAAGGACTTTGCAAAATGTCATTTTTATAACAACTAGTTATTGAGGCAATTGAAATACCATTCAAATCCCTTTATTAAGATTAAAAGATGTTTAACTATTTGAATTTGTAGTGTACGGCTCTTTTACATAATCATAAATCAGTCTTTTTTGTGATTATCTTTATTTTCATGTGGTCATATTTCAAACCAGCAAGTTCTCAGAGGGCCTGTTTACTGAATTATCAAAAACCCATACATTTTCATACAACATATTTTCAAGCTCAATAATCCAGGTAGTGAAAAAGGTCAAAATAGGTTGAATCAGGTCATCTGAATGTAGGTCTAAATCTACAATCTGTTTTTAAATCTGCATTCAGATGAACAGATTCAACTGTTTTATTTGTTTTTGTGGATTTTTTTCCCTTTCAGATGCTCTAAGAAATCACTCACATTATGAAATCATGGAGCTATTACCTATCAGCAGAAAAGGTTTAGTGGACACAGAAAAGTTAATCATTTAAAAGAATCATTCAGGAAGGTTAGTTTTCCTATAATGCGTTTTACAGACCGTGGTAGCTCAGTTGTGGAGCAAGTGCTTCAGAAACTGACGAGCCAGAGGTTGTGAGTTCAAACCCACCACAGGTCATCAGGAAGGGCATGAGGCCTTAATCCCCTAAACTCTATCTATGTCCATGACCATCCCTACAACATCGGGAATAATCGTGACATGCAAAATGAATCTCTCAGTTTTCCTTTATTATCCCCCAGATAAGACATTCAGTTGTTCTTTGGAACTTTATGAAATCATTTTATTTCATTACATCAGAGTGCAGGTAAAGATCTAGAATGTATCTGGTATGAGAGCAAGAATGACATCACCATTCTATTTCAGGTCCATTAAAAAAATAATCTGTGCTAGAGGCACCTATCAAATCTGTCATACTAAAGCATCCAAGGTGTGCTCTTGGACTAGGGTCTATATATTTCCCACCAAATCACATGGACACATCAGAGAACATCAAGACATCCATGTGATGCTGCCTCCTTTTCATTTCTTCCTTCTCTCACCCTTGCTTTTTCTGTAGTGGAGATGAGATGCTGGACTGTCAATGTGATGTGGCTTCCTTTTGCACACCAGAACCATTTCTCCCCTTACATAGTGCCTATATAGACTAACCCTGTCCTTGATGGGGCCCATTCCTTTATGATGATGAGAGTGAGCACTGCAGTTGTAGGCAGTAGTTAACTGCAGTTTTATCTCTTGTTATTTTTGTCATCCTGACCTTGTCTGAAAACTTCTCAATATCAATGTGATTTAAGCCCAAATATGTTGATTCATAAAGATCTTTCAATGTATATCATTTTCAAGTTCTGAATTTAATATACCACTCAACCTTTTTTGAGTAGAAGTGTATGATGAAGCTTAACTGCCATCCTTTCCAAGAAATATACATGGTTTAGTTTAGATTTCAAATGGCTGACGCAAAGTGTCTGTCTTCACAGGTTTGGGATGGAGCTAGTAGCGGGCAATGCCTGAGGGTTTACTCCTGCCACTCAGGGGCAGTCCGGGATGCCTGTTGGACACCCTGCGGTCATCGACTCCTCACTTGCTCCTTTGACAACACAGCCAGGCTTTTGGATGTGGAGACAGGTGAGCAGCTGTTTCTTGTCCATAGGTCTGATCAATTATGAGGTGATTCAACCACACCCTGTTATTTCTTCTGCAAAGAATTGTCTTGAACGTAGGAGACATAGGCACAAGTGTAAGATCCTGTTTACTGTGATTTTTCTATCAGTTGAATTAGATTGATTGTAGCCATGTAGACCAGCACACTTCAACTATGACAAGTCAAGTCATTGTGACATGATGTTATTCTCATAAATAAAATTTACATCATTGTGCCCTTATTTAAACATGTGTCTGCCAGAAAAAATGCTACTCTTACTGTCTTGGTATTTTACAAATGTGATTGTAAGGTTTACAATACAATTTAGATGTAGAGGGGCTTTAAATGAACCTCAGGCAGAAAAAGCAATAGGGTCAGTATTCAACATTGACACACCTTAAGTTCAAGCAGTTCGTAACTAGTCAGATAATTATCTGGATGTCAAAGAATCAATTTTCTTCTATCCTGTAAACATTTTATTTACCAAAAAAGTTGGTGAATCTAAATCAAATTTAAGTTTGGGTCAAGTCTTATCGACTCATGTTGTTTGCTGGCTATCTTGTTTGATCGTGCAAAAGCATATTCAAGGTGAATTTCTCCAGAAATTAACCATTTGGTGCATGTTAGAAATTTGTTTTTCTGCCCAAGCACCAGCATGGCAGAAAAAATAGGACCCACTGTCTGCCTGTACTAGAAATTATGTTCCATCTGTCAGTTGGCAAGGGTTTCTCGTGGAATAAACGCACTTCATTGTACTGCAATGAATTTCAAGAAGGCTGTCATTTTAAATGCGCGTGCAAATTCATTGGAAAGCTTAATATTCTCTGGAGAACATTAAGAGGTGTTCAGACTTCATCTACATTTAAATTTATCCATTTTGTTCCTAATCCCCATTTGAAGACTATCCCCTCATAGACTTGTTTAATCCTTTATTTCAGGACACTCAATGGAAGTGAAATGAAAATTCCTTTATAGTTGACAATTGCAGAGTAACCTAACAGAGCAGGCCACCCTTTCAAAGACGGATTGTTTTTGAGCCCACCATGTTTCTTGGGTTACCATCCATCCATCGTCAACAACTTATCTGAAATCGGGTCATGGGGGAACTGGAGCCTATCTCAGTTCTCATTGGGCGAAAGGTGGGGACATACCCTGTATAGGTATCCAATCTATCACTGGGCAAAGCATTGAGGAGAACCGTATCTTGCTCAAGGACACCCTGACACGCTTCTGTGCAGGAATTGAACCTGTAACCTTCAGATCACCAGATGACCACTCTACCCACTGGGGTATGCCACCCCTCAGTCCAGGGGCCCCCTAGTCCACAAAGCTGCCTTGCAAGCTGGATACGACCCACAGACCAGTAGTCAGAGACCCCTGCCATAGTCCAACAGTGACTTGCTTTGGTTTCCATTTCCTCTCCCAGTATGCCTGTCAATCCTGCCAATAAACCCTAAGGATAATAGCTTGGGTAGCCCATTAAACACAGTGCAGCACCATAAGGGAGATCAATAATGGAAATATCACCACACAAGCAGGCCGCTTGACCTTATATAGGGATGTCACCAACCCCATCATCAAAAAAATAATAATTTTGGTCTCAAACTTCAGTTGCCACCAGCTTCTCACTCCATGGCATATGACTTCCATACTACTGAAGACCTCCATGGGAGTTTTCAGATAAAGGCAGTTCCTTAAAGGGCTCTCATAGTATATGTTATTTATTCATAACAATCCAACACTGTCTTTTTCTCTCTTTTTTATGGGTTAGACACAGAATACTTGGAATACACATGCACAGAGGGCTTTCAAAAGTCATAAATCATGTTTCAAAAAGTCTTGGATAAAGTGTCGGGCCTAAGCATTAAATTGAGTTTTAGAGTAATTGTATCTTGGTGCGCTCACTAAAAAGGTGAATCAGTTCAACTAGATCAGAAATTTATTCATAAACGTTTCATCACTCAAACAGGTGACATCTTCAGTCTGAACTAACTGCAGCATCCCCACGCTTATAAATAATACAATGCTTGCAGTCAGCTTGTGTCAGCTTGCAGTCAGCTCAGACTGAAGATGTCCCCTTTTTGAGTAACAAAACGTTTCTGAATAAACTTCTTATCAAGTTCAACCTATTCACCCTTTTTTGTGATTTCCCTTATCTGGATTATTGAGCGTGGTGCACTGTTTTCCAATTGAGAAATCAGCCCAATCACATAGATTTAAGTTGTCAAGTAATATTCTAAAATTCATATTGTGCTAGGTCCACCCACATTAATTCTAATTTTCACATGTATTATTTCAATTTTAATAATGGATTCATATTTAATTTTAACTGACATCAAAAACATTCCAGCTTGAAGAAACTTTCCAACATCCTGATAAGCTTTTCAGATGTTGTTTCTTCAAAGATTTAGCTGCAAATGAATTGATATGAGCACTAGAACCTAGCATGGAGCTCCAATGGCAATACAAGAAATAGAAAACAGTCTTATATCCATATCTCACTGCCAGTTTAGTTTGTAGGATAATCTAATATTACTGTTGTATGTTCTCATCCTTCAAACCAGGTTGTGATCAAATATTTCAGCTGCATTTTCATACAGTTTTGTGTGCAAAGGTTCAAAGTGGTGCATTGAACTCACTCACCTTGAATGGTGTTTTATTAATGTAGATAATCATATTGCTTAGATATATGAAAGGTAATATTTATACCAGGTTATCTAATAATTTAAATGCTGACTGACATATTTTTTGTTAATATATTTCAGTGAGGCACAGTGTAGCAACCCATCTCAGACTCTCTTCCACTGGGTCCCCTAGTCTAACACGGAATATACCCCAAAAGTGTCATGAACAACAAAAACAGGCAGGAGTCATCAATTTTCAATGAGAACTGGCGACAAGGAGCATTTGACGGCACTGCAGCAGCAAGCAGCATAATGCCAATGCCCATAGTGCCCACTATAAGTTGAGCTGAAGTTAACTTTATGGAAAATAAATTTGAAGCAGCGACCAGTTGCAGAGAAGTACTTCTCCCTGCTGTACCATCTTTCCCACAGACTTGAAAGTCTATTGTGCACATCTGAACTTGATGTCTTTTAGACAGATTGAATGGCCTGCCTTCCCCTTGTGATGACTGCATGAGGGCAACCAATAAGCAGCTAACAATGAGAGCAACCGCTAGCATTCGGTATGCTTATGATGTGAGCATAGGGTCAGAAATGTATACCATTTCCAATGACATACTTAAAAATAAATTCAAAACAGGGATGCTATTCATTATTATCTACCCAGTTAAGTCCCCTATCTGTCTCCAATTCATACAGTGCATGTGTTACCACAGTTTCTCAACTATAGGCCATGAGACAGTGTAGGAGCTGAGAAGACAGTGCACAGGATATCAGGGTATGATTCAGTTTAATGGGAATCACTGGATTTTGACACTCTTCATAGTAATACAGAGCCTTGCAGGTATGACAAAATGGCAGCTAGACCTAGATTTGTAAGATGGACTCTGTGTAGAGAGGTGAGGCAGGATGAATTATAGGTTGGATTCTACCACCTGCATTCCATGACTCCATGTTTCATTGCAGCATGCCTTAAATGAAATTTGGAGCTCCTGGTGTGTGTAGAAAAATTGTACCTAATGGAAAACCATGTATGTGTCTATTTTACCCTGGCTTTGTACGTGGCTTCCACATCTGCGGGAGTTCCTGTGTTCCTGTGTTTAATTTGTAGTATTCTATATCCATTGTTATCCGAGTGCTCATTGTCTGTGCACCCTTTATCCCTTTATTGCTTTTTATGGTAAACTGATTTACTTTTAAATAGCTTTTTTTCTAGTCTAACGACCATTCAAAGTACTTTATAACATATGCTTCATATTTCTCCAACATGGGGGCTTACAGGCTAGATGCCCTTTCCTGATGCCCAATGGTGGGATCAAACTCACGATGCCCGATGTGGAGAGCAGGGTTATGGAATATAGTGTGGTGGGAGAAAGGGAGATGAGGAAGGGGACAACAGAAACAAATAGCAAAAGGCAGAATAAATTCAGAGACTAAGAAACAGGGGGTATAGGAGAGCTGGGGAGTGGAATAAATGAATTTCTTCTGAAGGGCATTCGTGTGAAGTGGCATCTGTTGCCCAGCCTTTTCAAGGCTGTCCTTGGCCAAGATGATTGGCAGAGGTTGACTTAGCAAAACATGCTGGCATAGCCACAGGCTGCCCCAGGTTGGTGTGTCTATTTGTATGTGTATGGGTATGTAACTAGATTGAATATCCTGTCGAGATTCCTGAAGGCACTGGCAGGGTGTATTGTCCTTACTCCCCAAAAACCAATGATAAACAGAGAGAACCAGTGCTGCTGTGGCCAGGTGCATTATACCCCCTCAACACACACTCACACACACATAGTTTTTACATTTGGGTAAGATGATTAATGAATTCTGCTGAAGGCCATAACAATATTTTACTTGCATGATGGAGCTTTGTACGAAATTAAAACATTGTTGTTTCTCATTTTTCTTTGATACAATATTCTGCCGTGCTGGCTCAACTAACAGTGAGATACCTGTGCTGTTACCTCTGTTTAGTGAATACAATATCTGCAGGACCTTATAGTTCTGTGCATGCATGCATATTTAGCACAGGAGACCTCCATTGGGGGTCAAACTCTGATACTGCATGCAGGCCATTAAGCTACAAGAAACCACACTGTAAGTTTAGACTATATAGACTCAAAGAGATTAGAGGTTTTTAGTGTAGGAAACCGGCTTTGTTTATGAACGTAGACTCAATATTTCTTGAAAACTCTCCTGCCTTGGATAAAGGATATACTAGTTAATTTGAATGATTCCTTAAATCAAGGTAAAGCCCGAGAAGTGACCCCTCTGGGGAAAAAAGGATGATGTAGGATATTCATCCCAGTTTCCCACTGTTTCTTTAAGTATGCTTTGTGAGATACAAGTACTGTCTGTCTGACCTAAGCCTATGTGCAATGACAGGACCGTCCCCAGATCAAAGCGTCCTGCTTTGGTAGATCCAGTAATGAGGCAGAAAATCTACTTCAGCCCCATTTGCATCTGCTCCGAGGGCTTATCCAAGGCATCCCAATCATCACTAAAGTCCCCTCCCACTTTAGCATAGTCATCTTTTCCAGCTCTATGGTAAGATCGCAAAGTTGTTTTATGAGGACTACAGAGATGGAAAGCTGAGGTGGTGGTGGTGGTGGTGGGGGGGTCGCTGCAGCATGCCCCTATCTTCCCTCTCAACCAAGCTAATTAATCTTGCTTAATTAAAACATGACCAGGCTGTATGTATTATGGGAAGAATGTTGATTTCTCATCTTCACTCCAAACATGAGCTTTGAATCTAGATGATAGATCGTCTCCTCAGTATCACCACGACTAAGCCAATTAAGCAAGGCTCACTGCCAGACGTGCACAAACCAAAAGAGATAGCCTGTTAAAAATATCAATGTGGCTGAACTGGGGGTCTAGCTAGCCCACAATTAAACCAAAGGAGGTCCTTGTTTTGCTGTGATTCATTTGCCGGGACTCATTCCGTCTTTAAGAGATGGTAGGGATTTCTTGCAACAAGTGTGTAATAAAGTCCTGTTGTTGCTGTTGTGGGCCAACTGCCTAAGACCGTTCTGGTTTAAGGTCTGTTTGTGAGATGAATTAATGAACAACCGCCAAACCCCGAGGTGTTACTTTTGACACAGTCTTTGAGGAGCTGCTGGCTTTCAGTCTAGTTTCTAGTCCTACCAGGCCCCTTATGTACTGCTCCCCCCTTTATTACTTACCAGGGAGGCAAGTTTTGGTTGCACCCTTTCAGGCTTAATTATGTTTAAACCCCTTAATATTTTTGTTTTGCTTTTAAGCACAGCGTTCTTTTAATTGATTTAGATAAAGCTGACTCTAGACAGCCTCTAGCTAAAACACCATACATTTTTCTCCTTATATCATCTCCCCTTTGTCAGATTTGATTTTCATATTGTCCTCAAGGATGTTTTCCTCAAAGCATCTTGTCAGAGACTCATTTGTTTGACATGATCCTCAGTCTTATCCCAGTAATCCTCAGGAAAATTATGGACGCTGTACACTTGGAAGCAAAGAAACAACAACCCCAAACCCCTCATTGCAGTCATATTTTAGGCAAGGTATCCTTTCGTTGCATGTCTTTTAGAACACCATCATTCACATCTGACATAGTTTGACTCCCGATTGCTCTCCGAGTGTAGCTGATGAACTGTCTGAGGGCCTCCAATAAAAAAATATACATTTGCTTTGTTAATAAATCAAACTCTAGGCTCTTTATATGCAAGTTTTTTTTGCTTTGTTTGATTTTTTGATTCCAATGTTTCAGGGAGCAGCAGGTTGCCTACGGTCGTGGGGAGAGAGCCTTGTACAGGCAGGCCAGAAATTCACTAACAAGTGAGATCAGTGTTTAAAAGAAGCTCCACTGAAAAGCTGAAACATTCATACTTTTGTTGAATAATATAGAGTAATATAGGGGCATATATAGCATTGCACGTGGCCAATATTGGTTTTATGGAGTTGTGGAATGGGCAGTGTAGTATATAAGCAATGTGGTATAATATATGGGCAAAATCAAAGAGAGTTTAATCAGTTCATTTGGACACAACATTTATTGAGAGAAAAGTCTCATCACTCATCTAACTGACCTCTGGAGTCTTAACTGACTGCAGGTATCCCTACTCTGCTATATAAATGGCCTCTCCTACTCCCCGTTCACACTGGCAGTGTTCCTCCCACATCCTCATCTTTGAAAGAGTGTAGATGGTTGTACAGTCTGGAGTACTGGCATGATGCTTTAGGTCTCCTGTGTTGTGCCATCCTCTTGGGCCACCATCTGTTTGTTTTCCCCGATGTGCAAGTCGCGGTAATCCTTGCGGCACTTAACTGCATACACTGTATTGCTCTATTTGTGCTGGGCGACCCGATCCTTTGGGTGAACCAATTTTTTGAAAATTTTGGGGTTTGAAAGCAACCGAGATGTGGTGTTTAAAAAATATGCATCTCAAGGGTTCTGACACTCCTGCCACGTACAGAATCACAGCTTTCATCCTTCTCTCTTTTATTGGCTGGTTCACTGTTTGGGTGTCTTCCTGGCTTTGACAAACGTCCTGTTAGGATAATCACACTTAATCAGGAATTTATGGAATTTCTCCCCTTCCCCGGTGGCTTTGTCAGTGGGGCCGCTGTCAGCTTGCTGGTACAGAGTCCTGATGACTCCTAGATTGTGCTCCAGCTGGAACGGATTCCACTTTCTGTGATTTCCTTACCTGGATTATTGAGCACGCATAAACAGATATCTGAGTATTTGCTTTTGATTATTGAACCACAACAAAACTGTATAGTAGTGACATAACCTTTGTACATACACATGTGTCTCCAATGTCCTGTTTGTTGTACCATTACTTCTTCTGTTTGCCTGTTTTTTTACTTTCTTTGTTTTGGAGTAATGTATGCAAATGCAAGAAGTAGCTTTGAACTCCTCATGTGCATAGTCACACTTGGCAAATACATTTGAATCTGAGAACCCTCAATCAGGGTTTGATGGGGGCATCCTGTTGCCAGGCTTAGACCCTGCTTCCGACTCGCATTCATCACAGCAGGCGTTAAAAATAGTTCCTTTGTTTCTTTAACTTCAGCATGTAGTTTGAGAAATTAGACATGTTAGGGCTGTGGTAGCTCAGTAGTAGAATGCACACCTCCAAGTCAGGCAATAGGAAAGAGCATCTGGCCTTAATCCCCCCATGATCGGATAAATGTGAGACATGCATTTTAAAGCGCTTTGAGTGGTCGGTGGACTAGAGAAATGCTACATAAAAATAAGTCTATTTACCATTCGTGCCTCTTGAGTCTAAAAAGCTTGTGGTGGGTAATGGGTTCTTTGTGATATTACAGTATGTCTGTAACAATAACTGTCCATTATGTGAGCTTGTTTTTAAATCACTGAACACATAAAAAATACAAATGGCCCAACACAATTTTGATTTATAATATTTATTGCACAGATTCCAAACAGCCATAGATCCTCGACAGAAGTGCATGGGGTCCTCGCAGAGTGTTTTTATAATGAAGCAAAATGATGCTTTAGCAACATTTTTATCCGGGGAGAAATATAATGAAGATTAATGTTGACCTCTATAGGTGTTGATGGTATATCCAAAGACATCTAATTCAGTCTCAATAAAGAGCAGATCGCAACAATTTATTATTATGCAAGTATTTAATTTCAGAGCCTGGATCTTTTTCCATTCACAGTTTACTACTTTAACCAAGATATGGAAAAATAACATTGCAAATGAATGAGGCATAGTGTAGAAGAAGACAAAGTGTACATAAACACACACACGCACACACACACACACACACACACACACACAGGCTCACATATAGAGTTGTTTTGGTCTATTGGTTTGTTATCCCTGCCAGGCGGATAGCCTGGAGGGGATTATGTGTTTGGTCGCGCGCGTGTGCGTGTGTGTGTGTGAGCGTGCCTGCGTGCATGTGTGTGTCTAGCCAATCTTGCAAACAACTGAACCTACCAGCCTAAAGCTTTTGGTGCAATGTTGTGCATAATGAAGAACCTCTTATGGTGATGGTGATTGAAAACCTTCGAAAAACATCTATTCTTGCTATGGCCACTCCTTCTCTTCACTACTCTCTAGCATGCTCGACTGACACTTGTCAATATCACTGCCCGATCTAAGTCAACTGTACACATGTATACATGGATGACTTACATATATGGTTGACTTGGATCGAGCAGTGACATGACCAAAGTTATTAAAATGATAATGATTAGGATGATCCAAAAATGCAAAATATATAAAGGAACTACTTCCTCTAGGATGCAGTCAAAAGAGGAAGTGTTGCATATTCTTGTTGCTGCTGGATCTGAGTCGACCATAAATGTGAATCACACGTGTGCGAGCGTAAACAGTTTACCCCGCTTGTTATATTAAATTAAAGACAGGGTTACGGTCAGACCAAAATGGTCACATAGCAATCTTTTTTTTCGGAAACTGTAGGTTCATATTAAACTTGGTTGCATTTGTGCGAGGGTCTATCTGAGAGGCTCCACATCCACAGACTGATGAAGCAAAAAAATCATCTGGTAGATAGTTTTAGCTTGAACGCTGCACACTAAAAACTTCTCTTTTTCTATATGTCCCATTCAATTGACTCGGATGTTGCGCAAAATTCTTATAATAAGAGGAAAAACACTGTTTTTCTCTTTTTGTGTATGTATATCCACCTGCTGCTAATCTCATACTACTGGGCCCATCAGCCTTATGTTTTTTGTGCACAGTTGTGATGACTGTATAATCCAGGACCTCAACCTGTTTCATACCAAACTTGAGTGCTAACTCCTCAGCTGATTTTGCACCTAAGCCAGAGGACTGGAGAACTGAAGATACACAGACAGTGCCTCTGTATTTTCCCTCTTCCCAGAAGGCAAACAAAGGATTGGTTTTTCACCAAGATCAAGCTCTTGGGATGGACATATATGCCTAGTGGAGATTTGCACGCTACTGAGTGCACTCTTCTAGTTTTAGTTGTGTGTACTTAACTGCAGCAGCAACAACAGACATATTCCCCAGGCATAGATGGGGCTGAGATAGAGTAATTGCTTAGCCATTCCATTATGATTATGTTGTCCTCCACTGGTGTTGTATGCTGTAAACTGCGTATTATTCAGTACACACAACCCTCATTGCACATCTGTCCATCTTGGGAGAGGGATCCCTCCTTTGTTGCTCCCCCTGAGGTTTTTCCTTCTTTTTTCCCTGTTGAGTTTTTTTTTTAAGGGAGTTGTTCCTTATCTAATATGAGGGTCTAAGGACAGGATGTTGTGTTAGTGTAGAGCCACTGAGTCAAATTTGTTCTATCTGATAATGAGCTATGCCAATAAAACTGACTTGTGACTTGACTTAGCCGCCTGTAGTGGCACAGGGGGATGCTGGGAACCACTGAGGGTAGAATCAAGACAGAAGACTTGAGATGGAGCTAGGGAGCAGGTTCGCTACAACAGAGCAAGACACAGTTGAAAGCAGATTATATTTGGTGGGTTCCCCATGTGACAGTTTAGTTGCAAATTATTTGGATGCTTTGTATTGCCCTGTTGACAGGTCATCCCTACATGAAAGACTTCATATGACTGACTGTGATAGTCAAGATGCCTTTTAAATGGGACTTGCCAACCAGCGCAGACACATCACGTCATTTTAATGGATCCTAAGGAACTATTGAACATTGTCAGTTTCAAAGAGGAATGTGACAATACTCAAAATGTTAAGAAATAGAAAATGTAGCAAGTTTCTTTTTTCCCCACTGAGAACCGTACATTTCACAAAGTTGTGCTATAACCAAGTGGTAGACTGACAGTCTGAATGCTTCTGTATGAGGACTGCTTACGTTACAAAGCTTTTAATGACACAATCCAATATCATTTCAGAAACTCATTATGTATGAAATTTCTTTTTATCTCGCTCACAGACACAGGCACACACTGGCTCACAATGTTTTTCTCTCTCTTTCCCCTGTCTTTGTGTGTTCATATCCACAGGGCAGCAGATAGTGGAATTGGACAACCAGTTCAAATTAATGCGTGCTACCATTCACCCTACTGACCAAGATGTGTTCCTCTGTGGGGGTTACAGTTCAGTGATCAATGCCTGGGACTCTCGCAACTGCAAGGTCGAACAGATTAACCTCCTTACTATAGAGTGAATATTTGCTTTGAATTTGTATCTGCTATTTATGCCTCAGCTTGTTTTTATAATCCAGGGAGGACTAATTCAGCATGTAGTGTTTTCTTCACCCACCTCCTGTAACATGCTTCAATGCATTTCTAGAGTGACACACACACTCATATCTAGTAGCTATTTAGCTCAATACCATTTCTCTGCTGTTAAACACTGAGAAACTCCCTTTAAAGTGGTCATGGGTGAAATGCCTTGCCCAACAACACCTCGTCTGGAATTGTTGGGGAATGAGAGCGTTTCTTTTTCAGTTTTCCTGCCCAGATATACCCAGACAGTTAACATTTTGAGCCAGGCAAATTTAATTAAAGTTTTAATGCCTCTATAAAAACACACTGCAATTGATGCCATTCAGTATTAAATGTAAAATTCTGATTTCAGTAGATTCAATTTACTCCTAGAAAGCCTAAATCCAATATTGCTCTTTAACTCATTAGTGTGCTTTATAATATAATCCTATCCAATGCCTTAGAATCTCACTTGCACAACACATTACCAGGGCATAGCAAGGCATATTAGCTGGATGAGGTTAGCTGTAATGCAGCAGGGATCGGTTCTGCCAATAGGTGTCTATTTGGGTTAGAGATAAAGAATGAACCGCTCCACAGCAAATAGGCTGTTAATGCCATCTTTTCTGCCTTTCAGCCTTAACCTGAGGCTGTGAGTTTCTTGCAGTGGTGTGAAATTACCCTATTCAAAAACAACAGGACACTGTTGAGCCTCCTCCCTGGGGCTCACATTAAGCCATTTGTGTTAAGTAATGTCAAACAGACTCATGGGAATGTCGCTAAGTGGTAGGCCATGAGATCATTCCACCATGTTAACTTGAAACTTGGTGACAGACCACCATTGAACATGCATCAAGACATTGATGACAGACCATGTAAGGGTTAAAGCTAAGGGTTAAGGGAGTAGTATGGGCTGCAATCTGTTGTCATAGTTACCCAATAAGTCAGATACCCTCGCTATAGTTGTTCTTCTGGTCAATTACTATTTGAAACCTCTCCTCCTGCTTCTCCTAAAGTCAAAACCAACGCATTTGATATGAATTGACTTCGTAGTTGCCTGACCTTGGAGAGGAGAGAAAATGCTTTCAGTCAGAATTATTTTATTGTCAAGTACAAGAATGTCTAAGGGATTTGTTATGGTATGTTGGTGGAAGATTAAAAGATTGACTGTAAATAGTAAAGATAGCAAAAAGTCAAGCTAAAAGCTAAAAAGAATAATAAATAAGATCTGTATACAAGATAGAATAACATAAAAGTAAGGTGCAATCAGCACTGGTTCAAAGTTAAAACGCAAGAGACCATGTGGTAGGTTCTGATGCCTAGCACTGGGCGACAGGAGCTGTATTTATAAAAGTTAAAAGAGAAGTTATTTAAATAATAAGAATAATTTGCTGGGTAGTGTAGGTTTTGCATGGTGTCCATTGATAGACAGCACAGTAGGGTAGACATAAGGGGGGTGAGGGGGAGCAGCAGTGTCAGGATCTATGGGTGTCTGGGGGCTTGCTAGAAAATCCTACTGCTCAAGGGAAGAAGCTGTTCTTGTGGTGTGAGGTTCTGGTTTCATAGACCTGTTTGTGTATCTTCAGACCTAACTGCTCCCCGAGCGCCATGTGTTGGCAACTCACTGCTCCTATACAATAGGTTGGGTTAAAAATGCAGAGAAATCCAAATTTCCCCTTGCGGGACTGATAAGGGAATCATTATTTTATTTTATTTTTTTACAACAGAACAAGGCCTTCAAAAGACTTTCATTACCATGGGGGTCAGGGCGACAGGTCTTTAGTTATTGAGTCCTGTGGTCTTTAGTTTTGGGGGGCTAGAGGTAGCGATGGAGTTCTTGAACCAGGCTGGTATGTGGAATGTCTCCAGTGAGGTGGCAAAAATATCTGTGAACACTGGAGACCTCTGTTCAGCACTGTCCATTAGGATGGAGGAAGAGACAGAATCGAGTCCAGTTACTTTGTGGGGGTTCTGTCTCTCAAACAGCCTGTTAATATCCTTCTCTGGGAGGGAGAAGTATCCTGTGGTCAGGGAGGATTGGGCCCTCTAAAGTGAGCACTTGTAGAGAGGGCTAGGCCCCTGCAGAGTCGGGGAAGGAGGAGCTGACAGTCTGAAGTTTGTGAATGCTGTCGGGATAGTGTCAAACTGTCCTGTATTTTTCAAGTTGACAATATAACTCATTCAGACTGTTGGCCCCAAACAATTTTAACATTCCATCAGCACAATTTCTCATCTACTGCCTCATGGTCAACTGTCTGCAGTGTCTGCTTGGATTCATTTGAGACTGGTACAGCTACAAACGGTTTCAAAGTACAGTGGTTAAATACTGGCTAGAGGCAATATTAGAGGCATCTTGGCCAAAATGACCATTATTTTTAGTCTCTCTTTCCACAAAATGAAATCTGAGGGTTGTATAATGATAAGTATTATTGGTGTATTGTAGTTCTGTCATCCTCCCTGAGCTACAAAAATCCAGGTTACTCCCTCTGTGTTTTTCATTGTCCTTCATAGAGCAGCTCCCAGAGAAATAGACTGATAAAATATTCCATCATAAAAACCACTTTAATATAATGTGTGTAACATTAAATATACTCATTGTACTTTAGATTTTTCTTACATACTGAGATTTTACATGGCTCAAGTTTGATTTTTCTTATGTATTTTTCACAATATGGCTAGCATGCTCCCCGAACCGATCTCATAATTATTAT